>CABEGB010000279.1:37962-85027 GCA_901521435.1 Crematogaster levior | reverse complement strand
GCTCAGAATTTCTTAGGAAATTGGAAGAGCGAAGATTATAAGATTATAGTTGAGGAAATGTTGGCAAACTTTAAAAAATTGGGTTGCTTGATGAACTTGAAGTTGCATTTCCTTGATTCTCACCTTGACTACTTTCCAGAGAACCTAGGCGACTACAGTGAAGAACAGGGTGAAAGGTTTCATCAAGATATCAAGGAAATGGAACGACGATATCAAGGAAGATGGGACATAAACATGATGGCAGATTTCTGTTGGATGCTTAAAAGGGACATTGAGCCAAAAAAACTGATTGGGAAAAGAAAATCATTGCATCGGTCGTTTGAAGATAAAAGAATTCGATATAAAAGAAAGAAGGAGTAAAGAAAACTTTATTCGCAATCGCATATGAAATTTTGCATGCGTTTTTGCATGGGATTTTGCATGCGTTTTGCATGGGATTTTGCATGCGTTTTGCATATGATTTTCAATACACTCACTACATCAAAATACATATAATATATGGTCCTGCAGTTATATTCAATCAATTTTTGAGATTTTAACTAACGTTTAATCCAACCAAAGCGAAAAATGCAGATTTTAGGGTATTTTTTTGAGATTAAGAAAAATTGGAGGGTGATGGCGTAATTCTGGCCTCGGATTCGAATTCAGGGAGTCATTTTAACCAGGAAAAGTATATCCGCACTTCGGGTCAAAAAAAAAAATTTTTTTTGTGTGCCTGTGTAATTAATCATGATGATTAATTATCATTATTAAATAATGTACTCTCATTATCACAATTACTTCATCATTTTTAATAATATTTGTATAATATTTATGCAATATTTGCAGCAACGCAAGTACATAAGTATTTTGCAACCGATGACGAGTGGCAGTTATTACAGGAATTCGAAGCCAACGTCGCAAAGCAAGACATCGAATCACAAGCGCTACTTTATGTAGTAGGATACGTCGCACACCGAATTTTGCATAAATATCCGCATTTGGGTTGCAGAACATCAATGATGGCCCCCAGCGATGATTGGTTATCATTCATCTCGCGGGGAAACTGTATTCATCCTTCTCCTGAATTTTTCTCAGCTGCACAAGTGATGAATACAGAATTTTAAAAATATCATGGGCAATTTTTTAATCTAGAGGATAAAATTTTTGACAAATTGACCTTGATTGTGTGTACTAAAATAAAAAACAAATTTCCTACAGAGGTTGTCGCGTGTCTAGTGCGAACACGAACCTACATTAGAATAAGAAAACTAAATCGAGAAATAACAATAAAGAATAACATTAAAAAAACAAATAAAAAAAGATAAAGCATATATGTAATATAATTATTTAAGACCTATCACATATTGGTTATTTTATGCATGTTATTATTTGTATTAATATCGTTTTATTTATGGTTATTAATTGTTATTGATGTCTATTAATTAATATATTTATTTTTCAATGTAAATATCGTGTTTTAATTTTCAATTAACCTTGTACATTTAAAATACGCGCGTCTCCACGTGGGGAACAACTGATTGGTCGAAATTTTAAGCCACGCCCGGGAAAAAAGAATCATATATGGCTATATATGAAGTATATGCGGCCATATATGGTGCATATATAGCCATATATGGACATATATACTTTTGGGTCAATTCTATATGCGGATATATATAACTATATATGGCTATATATGTTTTTATCAGGACATATATGTCCATATATGGGAACATATATTTTGAAATTAATTCCGTATATGACTATATATAACTATATATGACTATATTTAATTATATATGGGCATATATAAAACTTAACCACCGAATTTCATCTCTGAAGTACTATATCTGGTCATATATATATATATACAGGTATATATATACAGGGTGTCCCAGAACTCGCGTGACGCCCGTTACCGACGTATTCTTCGTGACATTCTGAGACGAAAATCTCTTTACCAAAACAAGATCCGATGAGTAATATTTGAATGGTAAGTCATTAAAGTTAACGAATAAGCGCGCGTGGAATTGGCGCGGTCAGGACTGGTACAATCGAGACTGGCGCGAGGCACTTCAGATACATACATTGTGTCAAAGCGCGTTTTTCATTTTCTTTTTACATTTATTTATTACTTTTATTTATTAAAAATTATTTTACATTTATTTATTAAAAATTATTATAATATTTAAAAAAAGTTTTACTTTAGGTGATTACGCTGCTTGAGTAAAATTTTGCACATGACTAACATCAAAATAATCCGATTTTTATTAACAAATTGTTACAAACGGACGAAGCAAATTTTGCGAGGAAAAGAACATTTAACACACACACCTTAACTTTTTTAAAACAATCATGAATTATTTTAAAATTTCTTATTATTTCTTACGCAATAGTAAAACTTTTTTTAAATATTATAATAATTTTTAAATGTATTAAAGAATTTTTAAACTTCTGTAGTAATTAAATGTATTTCAGTCAATTCTTAACTAATTTTTTAAATTAAATACAAAAGATAGTAATAAATAAATGTAAAAAGAAAATGAGAAACGCGCTTTGACACAATGTATGTATCTGAAGTGCCTCGCGCCAGTCTCGATTGTGCCAGTCCTGACCACTCCAATTCCACGCGCGTTTATTCGTTACTATATCAAGCTATATGTAGTTATATATAGTTATATAAAGCTATATCAAGTTATATATGGCCATATATGGAAATTGAACATATATAGCTATACATGGCCGTATATAGCTTGATATGGTTATATATGACCATATAAAGCTATACTAAGTTATATATGACCATATCAAGCTATATATGGCCATGTATAGCTATATATGTTCAATTTCCATATATGGCCATATATGAGGAGTTCATATATGGCCATATATGATTCTTTTTTCCCGGGCGCCTTTAATGCGCAATGGTTCACCTTGTTTCTTTACACCATGTAACAAATTTTATTTTTTTGTAATACTTACAGTAATATATATAACATTTTTGCATTAAGTTTTATTGGTATGTGTTCGCAAACGAACGAAGGGCTCCGCCAAGCCTTTCTCGCACTGCATTGCACTGCCTGTGCTATATTGCATGTATGGCATAAGTGGTGCAGCGATGATACGAATAGTGAGCAGCGATAGTAGTGTGTGCTACACCGCACATACTGCTGTCGCTGGTTACTACTTACATGCATTCTTGGGACTTGTGTCCCTTCCTCACTATATCCGAAATTTTAGTGCAAGCAGCGCCGCGCTCGCGCTGGGCGCGTTCAACGTAAAACTCGCTCCGAATAAAAACATGTTAAACCTTGCGGCCGTCCCCTTTTTGTTTATAACATTTTCCGGGCCTTTCTGGAGTGTTCCTTTTTTGGCGTCATTTCCTCCAACAGGAAATGACGACCGAGAAGAACATTCCAGAAAGGTGCAGTATAAAAGCGGATACTGAATGGGGACGGTCACCAGTCTACCTAAAGTCTTTCGAAGTACGACCCGCATTCTTTTTCGCTGATAAATTTGCACGCAAGTTCGGATAGTCGCTTGCTATCCTTACGTGAACTGTGTTCGAAGTTCAGAGTCGCTTGCTCTGTCGTGTCGTTGCACGCGCGTATATTGGAGTTGCTTGCTCCACGCGTACGCCGTTTCGGTGTTCGAACGTTTACGCAAGTGTGCAGCGTTTCTCACAGCGGACTCGCTTTGCCCGCGCCACAAGTGTTCTTATCAAATGTTCCGCACCACATGCTGAAAACGTATAACTGTGTAAATAGCTTCTGTATATATAAAGACTTTTATTATTCTGTGACTGAAAATATGTACATTGTTAACTGTTAAAAACTTGCGTGTAAGTATTTTTTTTGTGTGCGTGCTCGTGACTCTCATTCTTCACGGTTTCATTCCGCACCGAACAGTATGCAAATATAAAAATAATTATCTTTAACTTATTATTACAATATTGTTATTGCATTATAAAGTATAATTATTATCAAGTGTAAGCGTATTATTCTACTATATCATACATTATACATTATTCTATTTTTTTTTATTATAGATTACCTTGCAAAGAAGACATCAAAAAAGTATGGATTGATTTTATCAAAATAAAAAAGGGATTTTGACAAGAGAAAAAAAAGTTTTTATTTGTAAACAACATTTTGACACTTCATCATATAATATTCCTGTAGCATCACATCCAGAGAGAATTTATTTAAAGCCAGATGCTATACCATCAATTGGTTGTCATCAATAATGACAACCAATTCTAATAATATTGAGACAAACCAATATAATGAAGAACAATCTTCACCTAATTTCGAAGCAAGAAATTTAATTGGTAAGAAACCACAAGTGAAATATTAATAAAATAACTGCCAAATGTAACTTATAATTATATGGAGAATTCTTTTCAAATAGTAAAATTTATCTCTGATAGATACATCAATAAATGAGCCTATCGAAGAATCAACGCAACTAGCATTTAGTGATAGCCACTCGGAATTTATCGGCAATAAAGGACAATTTCCTACAATAAAGAAAATTTTAATTGAAAATATTGCAGATAGTAATGAAAACACAGAGCAACTTAATAACTCCTGCAATACTTTTTCAAAGAGAAAACGGTATTAGTCATTCTGTTTAATACCAATACCATAAAATATTTACAATAAAAATAATTATTATTTATATTATTCGCATAATAAGCGAAATATTATTTTATAGAAAACAGGGACATAACATTCCTGAAAAACGACCTCGGGTAAAGAAACCACGCTACGCCGCAGATATGAAAAATAATTTTGAAGACATTGAACGAGTAAAGCAACATTGGAAACTGGCAATGGATTGCATTGAAAATCTAAGAAAGATGTTTGAGAACCAAAATTAGGCATGCATTTCGCCGCGATAATAATATTCGGAATCATCTTTGCGACAAGAGTTTTCGTTTCAATCCAATTCTAGAATCTTCCCCTCTAGAAATTTCCGCGTAACAAACAACTCCTTATATGGCCATAAAGAGAAAATCGATTGTTTTCCTAAGCAAAAACTCTTGTCGCAAACAAGTTATAATAACAGTTCGATCGAGCGCTTAACTGTGTTACAGGGTGTCGAGTAATGTAAACATGCGCGAACGAATGACGTACATTACTGATCACTAGGGCAACCAAAATATGTTAGAGCATATTTTTTTTATTTAATTAATATAGAAATGAATTAGATATAAATATGTTTCAGAAGAAATTATGCATTTTAAGCCCTATATGTTACAGCATATTTTTGCATATTTTAATCATAAGTGCATATCTTTGCATATTTTAGCCATAAATGCAGATTTTTTGCTTATTTTACAATTTATTATATTTATTATATATTTATTATATATTATAATAAAAAATAATATGTTTTTATTATAATAATTATTAATTATATAATGTAAATAATAAAATATTTAAATATTTTATTATATAATTCATATTTTTTACATTTCACATTGTTCGGGCACAGCCGAAAGACTTAAAGCGCAGAGTCGCATGTCAATCGCGGTTTGCGTTATCCGTGAGATGGCGCCACCCCCTGGACGCGTCAATCTTCGCGATCAATGCTTCAATCAATACACCTGTAGCGCGGCCTGTTTCCGCAGAGGGAGCGCTATCGCTTATCGAGCTTGCGCGGGCCGCGGGCCATGAGTCGTTCGTTTCCGTCTTCTACGCTCTCTTAACCGATCTCTCGGCGCAATCGGACGGACGGAAGATTCGTGCGAAGGTTCTCTTTGACTTAGCCTAACTCAAGTGCGAGAGTTCTCGAATAGTAGTCACATCTAAGTGAACAACGTGTAAAGAGGAAACCGGAGTTCAGGACTGATTCGCTCCGGCTCAGAAATTATTCTATTTATCACGTGCGCGCCCCGTGGCTGTGGTGCTCCGATTGCCCGCGGATTCGCCGGACCTCGGTGTCGCTCTTGGGAGCTTTGCTGTCGCGTCGAAGATCTCCGCTCTTCCCGGTGAAGCAGGGCCTCCATCGACATTGTGGTCGTCTCCGTTCGTGATCTCTGGGCCGATGGTCGGATCGGTCTTGAACAGGATCTTCGTCGGCGAAGTCTCCTTTGCGCGCCATTGTCACGTGATTGCGGCATGTTCTCGACCGTTCGAGGTCATTTCGTGTAAGGTTCTCTTGACCTTGCCTATGAACGGTATAAAATAAACACTCAGTACTGTGAGACTCGTAAACTTCTACAGTGTGACATTATTCGGTCTCGATCTTCCGATCTCCGTTCTCAACCGATCCTTATCGTCTTTTCTAGACGAGTCCCGGTGACCACGCTCTCTATTTCTCTCTCTGTCTATCCTACCGAGTGTGGCTGTTCGGCGCCACTCGTACCTCGCGAAATCAGATCAAACTCTTCTGGTCTGCTTTCTGGTCCTTCGAGCTATCTCACACATAAAGCTTTGGTCCTTCGAGCCGGATTAAGCGATCGGACGATCGGATTAGGAGATCATAGGACCGGATTCAGTGATCGTGTGTCAGTTGGCGCTATCGAGCGTCCAATAAATCAGAATGAGCGGTCCCCTCTCATTGCAACTAACGCTTTTCTACACTGTGGCTCGAGCGTTGGACAACTTCAGAAAAATCGGGCGTAATAATTATACAGCTGCCAAGATTCGGTCGAGAATGACCTTCCTCAAAGAAACGTGGGCCCAGTGCCGTCAAACCCACGCAGCAATCCTTCAGGCTCATCCCGAAGCCAAACGGGAAAGGATGGACTATTTTCAAGAAGACCAAATGGAGAGGCACGAGGATCTCTACCAAACAGCGATGGACTATATGGCCGAGTGTCTCGAGGAACTGGAACCGAGCGTGAGTCCGCACCAATTTTTGAACAGTACAGCGGTGCAGTCCGATCCTTCGTCATCGCTGTCGCTCAGACATCTTCCTGCGATTCAACTGCCGCCGTTTTCCGGAAAGTTCGAGGAATGGGAGAGCTTTCGCGATCGCTTTACTGCATTAATTATTCAAAATAAAGATCTTTCCGATTTTAGTCGCATGCATTTCCTAGCGTCGAGCTTGACCGGGCGCGCTCAAGACGTGATTGCGAGTCTGGCTGTTACCGCTGATAATTTCTCTGTAGCGTGGAAAGCTATAACGGCGCGATTTGAAAATAAGCGTCGACTAATCGAGGTTCAAGTTTCGACATTGTTCAACCTTCCAATCATGTCTCGCGAATCTGCTTCGGAATTACACGCGTTGCGTGACAAAGCCGACAAAGCTCTCGCGTCATTAAAAAGACTCAATCGCTCCTCCGACGATATATTAAATGATATTTTAGTTTATTGCATGTCTCAAAAGCTCGATTCCGTTACGCGTCGAGCGTGGAAGTTGAAATTCAGCGATGATTCTCCTCCCGCGACGTACAATGATTTGAGTAGTTTCTTGTCTTCACGTGCGATTGCGCTCGAAGAACTCAAGTCTGGTAAAACTTCGAAGTCACATCATGAGGTCAGAGTCACAAGCGCAACTGCGTCAACGGCGTCGGATCCGATCTGCGTACTGTGTAAAAAGCGTCATTTTATAAACAAATGTCAGAAATTTGTAGACAAGAGTCCGAGTCAACGTAGGGAAATAGTTAAACAACATAAGCGTTGCTTTAATTGCTTGAGTACAAGGCACTCTGTCTCAGAGTGCACGAGTAAATTTACCTGTCGTCAGTGCCAAAGGAAGCACCATTCAATGCTGCACGTTGACTCGCCCTCGTCGTCGAATTCTAACGTCGCGGTCGTTCCGGCCGCTCAACCAGCGCCGTCCACCGAGGACTCACGAATAAATGCGTTCACCGCGGTTGCGATAAATGCACTACCGTCACCGGTTCTCCTCGCAACAGCGAGAGTCGTCATAAGCTCTCAGTCAGGACGCACACAGGCCGTCAGGGCCTTGCTCAATCAAGGATCAAAAGTTTCATTTATTACCGAGAGTCTCGCGCAGACTTTACGATTACGACGCATCCGTACGATGACGTCAATTTCGGCGGTGGGCTGTGTCAAGGCCGGTACTTGTCGACACACGGCTCAAATTCAAATTTCGACGCGGCACAATTCCGGACCCACGTTTAAGGCTCTCGCGTTTATTATGACCTCGCTCACCAAATACTCTCCTCGACGGGCACAAGTTGATAGTGCATGGAAGCATCTAGAGCACCTGACTCTCGCGGACGATGATCCCACAGGATCCGATCCGATCGATCTTCTCATAGGCGCCGATCTATACAGCAGCGTCATTCTCGATGGCGTTCGAAAAGGAGCGGTCGGGCAACCTGTAGCGCAGAACTCTCATTTCGGTTGGGTCATCTCGGGCCCCACCTCTTCTCAATGCTTTCTCTCTCACTCTATTCAGGTGATGCATTGCTCTCTCGAGCTGGAACTCAGCCGATTCTGGGACGTCGAGGAACTTCCACATCAAAGTACGCTCTCTCCAGAGGAGAAACTCTGTGAGGAGCATTTTCTCTCAAATCACTCGCGCGACTCAAAAGGGCGATATATCGTGCGTCTCCCCTTCAAGGAGGGACCTCCTATCGATATCGGCGATTCTCGCGCTACCGCTACTCGTATGTTAGCAACTCTCAATCGTCGATTGGATCGTGATCCAAATCTGATGAAGGAATACTCTTCATTTCTCGCGGACTATGAACGGCTTGAACATATGGAACGGGTCCTCGCTCCTTCCGATTCGGCATCCCACTCGCAAATAGTCTACATTCCACACCACGCTGTCGTACGAGAATCAAGCTCGACGACACGACTCCGGGTCGTATTCAATGCCTCTAGTCTCACAACTAACGGCACCTCGCTAAATTCTCATCTGTGGTCAGGCCCCAAGTTACAAACCGACATCTTCGAAGTCTTATTACGTTGGCGACAACATCGATATGTCTACACAGCAGACATAGCCAAAATGTATCGGCAAATTTTGATAGATCCTCGTGACCAAGACTATCAACGCATTCTATGGAATTCGGAGACCTTAACCACGCCGCAAGAATACAGGCTGAAAACCGTGACTTACGGCACCGCCTCGGCTCCATATCTTGCTCTTAGAGTTGTGAAGCAACTCATCCACGATGAAGGAGAATCTTTCCCTCTCGCATCTTCGATCTTACAAGATCACATTTATGTCGACGATGTCCTCTTCGGAGCCGAGGACATCCCTCTGTTGCGTCACACTCGTGACCAAGTCTGCGCTCTCCTAAAGCGCGGAGGATTCCACCTTCGAAAATGGGCTAGCAACCAATCGGAACTTCTCACAGATATTCCAACAGACGATCACGGGTTGGCTTGCAATAAAATTCTTACCCAAGATGAACGTATAAACGTTCTCGGGATTAGCTGGAGTCCAGCTCTCGACGTCTTCCAATTCCAAGTCTCACTCCCGGAATCCCCCCCTCATACGAAACGCGCTATTCTATCGACAATCGCAAAATTATTCGATCCTCTCGGCTGGGTCACTCCAATTACGATAACTGCCAAAATATTCATGCAACAGCTGTGGCGACTCCAACTCGATTGGGACGACGACATTCCCAAGCCGACGATGTCAAAATGGGAAGCAATTTATCAAAAACTCGCGGTTCTCGATGGATTACGACTATCGCGATGGGTCAATCGTGGATCGGACACGGAGCAATGCGAACTTCACGGATTCGCCGATGCATCGTCTGTCGCATACGCCGCGGCAGTGTACATTCGCGTGGTATCACTTTCTGGTGAGGTTACGACAACATTGCTCGCTGGTAAATCAAAGGTTGCTCCCATTAAACCAATGACAATTCCTCGACTCAAGTTATCAGCTGCCGTTCTGCTATCGCGCTTAATCGAATCAATTCAAAAGGCGCTTCAACTAAAAGATTTCATATGTCACTGCTGGACAGACTCCACAGTTGCGCTAGCTTGGTTGAGGCAGCACCCCTCGAAATGGAAGACGTTCGTCTCTCATCGAGTCGCGGTAATTCAGTCAAAGATACCCAAAGCTCAATGGCATCACGTACCCTCCGAAGAGAATCCAGCAGATTGCGCTTCACGGGGGCTCCTGAGCCAAGATCTCGCTTCCTATACACTGTGGTGGCAAGGCCCTTACTGGCTTCGACTCGCAGCCTCTGAATGGCCAAGCACAAATGTAATTTCACACCAGGAAACTCAACTCGAGGCCAAACCAGTCGTGGTTCACTTCGCAAAATATGAGGGGTCCTGGGATGTCGCGTCTAGATACTCAGAATGGCCAAAACTCCTTCGAGTCACGGCTTACATTCTCCGAATCGTAAACAAATGCCGCAAGCTCTCAACGTTGTTTAACAATACGAACGAAAGCCCTCTCGCGCTTTCTGCCGACGAGTGCGACACAGCCAAGCGATTTTGGTTCAAGATCATTCAAGACGATGTCTTCGCTGCAGAAAGGAAAGCTCTGCAACAGCATCAATCTCTCTCTTCTCGAAGTAAGATCCTGTCGCTCGATCCTTTTCTCGACAATGATGGAATAATTCGAGTCGGCGGGCGGATAAAAAATTCCCCTCTTCCGTTTCGCACAAAGCACCCTATTCTTCTAGCCTCCCATCCGTTGGTCAAATTGCTCATTCGGCATGTTCATTTACGCTCTCTTCACGCGGGTTTTCAGCTCACGCTGTCGACTCTTAGGCAGGACTATTGGCTGCTTCGTGCTCGGAATTTAGTGAGGTCGGTGCTGCATCAATGCGTCACATGTGCGCGAGAAAGAGCCGTCGTTCCTGTCCAATTGATGGGTCAACTGCCTCGCGCTCGCGTATCTGCCCCCGCACGCACTGTGGGACGTTTCGCCTATTTTCTGGCCAAAAATGGCAAAAATCAAAGTTAAAGTTCGTAATGTTTAACGATTGGAAAAGTTTCTATAAACATTAGTGAGACACGGGGAAAAATTTAAGACCATTTGTTCCACGCAAAGTATTTTTTCTGTTGCATTTTGTGTTTAAAAGTGTATAAAAATGTACCTTGAAATTACGAAAGATTATTGTTTCTTTGATCTTTTTTTTCTCCTCCAATGTTGAAGACGTACAAATCACTGCTTGAAATACTTTTTTAGCATAAGTCAATGCTTGAAAATAATAAGAATAAATTAAGCTTTGGCCATTCTGGAGGAGAAAACTTTAAACTTGAATTAGAAAAAAGTAATAATTTTATCAGTTTCTGATATTTAAAAGACTAGAACTTCCGAATAACAAACAATAACAAGGCGATCTTTGGCTTGAATATTAGGTGGGACTCTACTCTTCCTAAAACCGTTTCGTAAATCACCGTCTAGAACCGTCTCCGGGAGATATAATTTTTTAAAGTAAAGACAATCGACTATATTTTTCTTAACAAGTTCGTGATTAAGCTAAGCGATATCAGTGCACAGTGGGACGTTATATAGGGGTTTTTGAGGTTGCTGATTTTGAATATGACATTAAAAATTAGAAATACAAAATGGCGGATCTAATATGGCGCCCAAAAATATGAAAAATTGCTCCTTTGCAAAAAAATGAAACGTAAGCGGTGTCCGAGGGGTTTTCAAGTTCGCTAAATTCTAATTTGAAATCAAAATAAATGTATATAGAAAGTATAAGAAGAAATGCAAAGTATATAGAAGAAATGCAATCGTTATGATGTAAATATGTGTATTTCATGCCTTGTGGGTATGTCATCCATTCTTAACCTTTAAGATCTCCGGTAAAGGGCTTTACAGCCTACTCGTGATGATTCCTAAATGGAGGGTAAGGAAGAGCCCCGGTGCTGTAAATAAACCCTTACCCGATGAAATTTAGAATGAACGGGCAGCACTGAGGAGAATGGATGAATATACACACAAGGACAGAAATACTGATGACAACTTGGACCCTAGAGCGGGTAGCTCTCACGACTTGGGTAGAACCGGCCATCAGGTCACCCTTCCAGAGATTGTTCTGGAAGCTGATGGATTGCCAGTAGGCTCAAGTTCGTGTTCCTGGACTGGTGACACTATCCCTTCTGGAAACGAAGGTCGCTGCAATATTGACTTTACCATAGGAATGGGCACGATGGAAAATTCCGTGTTGGATCCGCCGGGCAATATTGCAGTAGCACCAGAAATCTCCGTTGGGCGGAAACGACACATTCAGAATGTTTCGAAAAGATATTTATTTGAAACATTTTTCTTTAATAAAGACGTACAAGGTTGTTACCGGTATGTCTTAGAACATCTTGGGCAAGAAATAGATGAGGAACAAGAAAAGATTCTTTTACAAACTGTTCGTTCTTTATTTTCTAGATATAAAAATTATTTTAATAATGTAGGCCAACATAGAAGACTGTTTATAACTAAGTATAAAAAATGGTTGGACAGTAATTTCATTTATCCAGAGAATGTTTTACAAAAGCCTAAAAAAATGTTAATGTCGAAATCAGGGCGTCCTGAAAAAAAATTCAGCGAAAAATCACTGAGATCTCAGAGAAAAGATGCCAGCAAGTTGTCAACTGAAGTAAGTAACAACACCTTACAGCTTTTGATGGCTGCAAAAGTATCAGCAAAGAGAAATAAAGATAATGATTTAGCATCCGTTATTAGTGAAGTGTTGAAAACCCCTACAATTGTTAAGAAAATTAGAACAAGTTTAACTGAAAATAATGTAGTTATAAAAGTTACTCCTGCTGAAGCTATGGCTTATTTAATTGATAACAATTTATCAAAAAGCCAATATCATCATATGCACATGGAATCTAAACGACGAAATGCTGATATATGGCCAAGATATGAATTGGTACGAATGGAAAAAGAACAGTGTTATCCAAAAGGTATAATCGTCTCAGATATAACAGCTACAGTTCCACTTCAAAATTTCCTCGAACATAGAGTGAAGCGCCTAATAGAAATGCAAGTAGAGGTTATTGAAGCTGACATGCAACAAAAATCTTTGCAATGTGTTGAAGCTACATTGATATCATCATGGGGTTTTGATGGATCTAGTGATCACTCTACTTATAATCAACACTTTAATAGTTCAGGTGAATCAGTTGGAAAAACGGATACTAACTTGATAGCTACAACTACCATTCCATTACGTTTAGTTGCTAAACATGGTGCAATATATTGGTGCAATAGAACTCCACAATCGATAAGATTTTGTTCGCCAATAATGTTAGAGTATAAAAAAGAAACTCCAGAAAATATTATAGCGACAAATGAGAAAATGAAAGAACAGATTAAAAATTTGCGTCCAATTACATACGAATTTTCCAGTGGCAATAGAAAAATTATAGTCTCCTGTTCCTTCTTTTGTACTCTTATAGATGGAAAAGTTTTAAGTATTTTGACTGGATCTTCTGGATTTGCTAATTGCCCAATATGCCACGCCAAGCCAAATCAGATGAATGAAATTACAAATTTTGGTACTCCTGCATTCGAACCGAAGCCAGATACATTACAATACGGGTTGTCTACACTACATATGTGGATTAGATTTTTCGAATGTTTATTACATATTTCTTATCGTATTGAATTAAAGGTTTGGAAAGTTACAGGAGATAAAGCAAAAAATATTATAAAAGAAAGAAAGAAACAAATTCAGGAGCGATTTCGAGAAAAATTTTCAATGTCAGTAGATCAACCAAGATCAGGAGGTGTTGGAACTAGTACTACTGGAAACGTTTCCAGAAGAGCGTTTGAAAAGCCGGAACTGTTAGCTGAGATATTAGATCTTGACGTAACGTTAGTTAAAAATTTCAGAACAATTTTACTTGTTTTGAACAGTCAACTTCCAGTTGATCCTATTAAATTTCAAAAGTTTTGTTTTGACACAGCGAAGATTTTTAACGAGAAGTATGGATGGTACAAAATGCCATCAGCTGTTCATAAAACACTTGCTCATGGAGCACAGATTATATTAAACTCTCTGCTTCCTGTAGGCGTCTTCGGAGAAGACGCAGCAGAAAGTCGGAACAAATATTATAGAAATGATAGATTATATCACGCAAGAAAAACAAGTAGAGTTGATAATTTGACAGATATGTTTAAACGTGCCTTAGCAAGTTCCGATATTATAATTTCAAGTATTAGCTTACAAAAAAGAATTAATACAAGAAAGCGTAAACATTTTCCACCAGAGGTTATAGATTTCTTAGTTATTAATGATACAAACTTTGACATTAATTTAAAAGATGATGATATTTTAGATGTTACTAGCGAATCTGAAGACGAAGACGAGTGCAACTTCGAGCTTGAAAATATAGTATTTCATTTAGACGATCTTGATATAGAAATGGAAGACAAAAATATTGAATAAGTCGTTATTAATGAAAGAAATGGAAGACAAAAATATTGAATAAGTCGTTATTAATTAATAAGTTTTAACAGTCATTTTTAATTTCAAGTTTTGATCGACAATTTTATAATTTTGTCGGGCGCTATATTGGATCCGCCATTTTGTATTTATAATTTTTAGTCATATTCAAAATCAGCGACCTCGAAAACTCTTTAGAAACCCCCTAGGTTCCATTTTTATGCAAAACAAGCAATTTTTACTATTTTTGGGCGCCATATTGGATTCGCCAATTTGTATTTCTAATTTTTAATGTCATATTTGAAATCAGCGACCCCAAAAACCTCAATATACAGACATTCATATCATGACAACGAATCTTTGATATTTTGGCCAAAAAATAGGCGAAACGTCCCATAGTGGCGCACGCGCGTTTTTGCATTGCGGTGTGGACTTCGCTGGTCCCATAGCTACTCGGGCCTCCTGAGGCCGAGGAATTGTGTCTCGCAAGGCATACATAGCCGTCTTTATCTGTTTAGCTACTCGTGCCGTACACTTGGAACTCGTGGGAGGTTACTCGACTCCCGCGTTTCTCGATGCATACTCTCGATTCTGTGCTCGCCGAGGACTGCCCACCGACATGTATTCAGATAATGGTACGAATTTTACCGGAGCTGATAAGGACCTAACGAAAGCTTACCGAGATGCATTGCGAGATCCAGACTTCCTCAATCAAACGGCGTCGGACAAGGTATCGTGGCACTTCATGCCTCCTCACGCGCCTCATTTCGGAGGATTATGGGAGGCAGGAGTTCGCAGCATGAAGCATCACCTTCGGCGAACTCTCGGCTCACATACATTAACTTTCGAAGAGCTCACCACTCTTCTCTGTAAAATCGAAGCGTGCCTCAACTCAAGGCCGCTCGGACCTCTTACGGATGCGCTCGACGATTATGAGTCGCTGACGCCGGGTCATTTCTTAATCGGTTCCGCACTCACGACGGCTCCAGAACCTTCTGTTCTGCACATTAAAGAAAATCGGCTCTCGCGTTGGCAACTCGTACGACAACTTACCGAACGATTCTGGAAAGTCTGGCAAACGGATTATGTTAATACCCTGCAACAAAGAGCCAAGTGGCGCCGCGCGCAACCGTCGATCGAGACGGGAACGATGGTCCTCCTTCGAAATGCTACGTTGCCTCCCTGCAAATGGGAACTCGGGCGGGTCATCCGTTGTTATGCAGGCCTTGACGGTTTGACTCGCGTCGTCCTCGTCAAAACGG
Source organism: Crematogaster levior (assembly GCA_901521435.1). Taxonomy (NCBI): domain Eukaryota; kingdom Metazoa; phylum Arthropoda; class Insecta; order Hymenoptera; family Formicidae; genus Crematogaster; species Crematogaster levior. Next base: position 69,481 of record CABEGB010000279.1, on the reverse strand, counting down.
CGAGCTCGGAATTTAAGCGTCCACTCGCGCAGTTATGTATACTTCCGATCGCTATCGATGCGCTAGGCGAAGACGCGTCAGATACCTAGTTTTAATTCGAGAAAGTGTTCGTTACTACAGGATTCATAGAGGTTTGTACAGGATTCATAGAGCAATCCTTAGCATAATTTCATCGAGTTTAAGTAATAGTGATCATTAGGAAAGCGTTGGCGGGGATTCATTTTGTTCATGTGAGATTATGTATAAAACTTCATTGCGTTCAAATGTATTTGTATAAAAGAGAACGCCTCAAGGCGGGCGGACACTACAGCGACTGGCGAACGACAACTCACTTCGTCGCAGTCCCTAATGAGCTAGCAAGTAATTATTTCGAAACTCTCGTTTCGAGACGGGCGGTATGTTCGGGCACAGCCGAAAGGCTTAAAGCGCAGAGTCGCATGTCAATCGCGGTTTGCGTTATCCGTGAGACGGCGCCACCCCCTGGACGCGTCAATCTTCGCGATCAATGCTTCAATCAATACACCTGTAGCGCGGCCTGTTTCCGCAGAGGGAGCGCTATCGCTGGATCGAGCTTGCGCGGGCCGCGGGCCATGAGTCTTCGTTCCCGTCTTCTACGCCTCTTAACCGATCTCTCGGCGCAATCGACGGACGCAAGATTCGTCGAAGGTCCTCTTTGACTTAGCCTAACTCAAGTGCGAGAGTTCTCGAATAGTAGTCACATCTAAGTGAACAACGTGTGGCGACTCCAACTCGAGTTCAGGACTGATTCGCAAGCCGGCTCAGAAATTATTTTATTTATCAAAACCTCGCGGTTCTCGATGGATTACGACTATCGCGATGGGTCGCGGATTCGCCGGACCTCGGACACTGAGCAATGCGAACTTCACGGATTCGCCGATGCATCGTCTGTCGCATACGCCGCGGCAGTGTACATTCGCGTGGTATCACTTTCTGGTGAGGTTACGACAGCATTGCTCGCTGGTAAATCAAAGGTTGCTCCTATTAAACCAATGACAATTCCTCGACTTGAGTTATCAGCTGCCGTTCTGCTATCGCGCTTAATCGAGTCAATTCAAAAGGCGCTTAAACTAAAAGATTTCATATGTCACTGCTGGACAGACTCCACAGTTGCTAGCTTGGTTGAGACAGCACCCCTCAAAATGGAAGACGTTCGTCTCTCATCGAGTCGCGGTAATCCAGTCAAAGGTCCCCAAAGCTCAATGGCATCACGTACCCTCCGAAGAGAATCCAGCAGATTGCGCTTCACGGGGGCTCCTGAGCCAAGATCTCGCGTCCTATACACTGTGGTGGCAAGGCCCTTACTGGCTTCGGCTCGCAGCCTCTGAATGGCCAAGCACAAATGCAATTTCACACCAGGAAACTCAACTCGAGGCCAAACCAATTCACTTCGCAAAATCTGAGGAGTCCTGGGATGTCGCGTCTAGATATTCAGAATGGCCAAAACTCCTTCGCGTCACGGCTTACATTCTCCGATTCGTAAACAAATGCCGCAAGCTCTCAACGTTGGTTAACAATACGAACGAAAGTCCTCTCGCGCTTTCTGCCGACGAGTGCGACGCAGCCAAGCGATTTTGGCTCAAGATCATTCAAGACGATGTCTTCGCTGCAGAAAGGAAAGCTCTGCAGCAGCGTCAATCTCTCTCATCTCGAAGTAAGATCCTGTCGCTCGATCCTTTTCTCGACAATGATGGAATAATTCGAGTCGGCGGGCGGATAAAAAATTCCCCTCTTCCGTTTCGCACAAAGCACCCTATTCTTTTAGCTTCCCATCCGTTGGTCAAATTGCTCATTCAGCATGTTCATTTACGCTCTCTTCACGCGGGTTTTCAGCTCACGCTGTCGACTCTTAGGCAGGACTATTGGCTACTTCGTGCTCGGAATTTAGTGAGGTCGGTGCTGCATCAATGCGTCACATGTGCGCGAGAAAGAGCCGTCGTTCCTGTCCAATTGATGGGTCAACTGCCTCGCGCTTGAGTATCTGCCCCCGCACGCGCGTTTTTGCATTGCGGTGTGGACTTCGCTGGTCCCATAGCTACTCGGGCCTCCTCAGGCCGAGGAATTGTGTCTCGCAAGGCATATATAGCCGTCTTTATCTGTTTAGCCACTCGGGCCGTACACTTGGAACTCGTGGGAGGTTACTCGACTCCCGCGTTTCTCGATGCATACTCTCGATTCTGTGCTCGCCGAGGACTGCCTACCGACATGTATTCAGATAATGGTACGAATTTTACCGGAGCTGATAAGGACCTAACAAAAGCTTACCGAGATGCATTGCGAGATCCAGACTTCCTCAATCGAACTGCATCGGACAAGGTATCGTGGCACTTCATGCCTCCTCACGCGCCTCATTTCGGAGGATTATGGGAGGCGGGAGTTCGCAGCATGAAGCATCACCTTCGGCGAACTCTCGGCTCACATACATTAACTTTCGAAGAGTTCACCACTCTTCTCTGTAAAATCGAAGCGTGCCTCAACTCAAGGCCGCTCGGACCTCTTACGGATGCGCTCGACGATTATGAGTCGCTGACGCCGGGTCATTTCTTAATCGGTTCCGCACTCACGACGGCTCCAGAACCTTCTGTTCTGCACATTAAAGAAAATCGGCTCTCGCGTTGGCAACTCGTACGACAACTTACCGAACGATTCTGGAAAGTCTGGCAAACGGATTATGTTAATACCCTGCAACAAAGAGCCAAGTGGCGCCGCGCGCAACCGTCGATCGAGACGGGAACGATGGTCCTCCTTCGAAATGCTACGCTGCCTCCCTGCAAATGGGAACTCGGGCGGGTCATCCGTTGTCATGCAGGCCCTGACGGTTTGACTCGCGTCGTCCTCGTCAAAACGGCGAGCTCGGAATTTAAGCGTCCACTCGCGCAATTATGTATACTTCCGATCGCTATCGATGCGCAAGGCGAAGACGCGTCAGATACCTAGTTTTAATTCGAGAAAGTGTTCGTTACTACAGTTTGTACAGGATTCATAGAGCAATCCTTAGCATAATTTCATCGAGCGTAAGTAATAGTGATCATTAGAAAAGCGTTGGCGGAGATTCATTTTGTTCATGTGATATTATGTATAAAACTTCATTGCGTTCAAATGTATTTGTATAAAAGAGAACGCCTCAAGGCGGGCGGACACTACAGCGACTGGCGAACGACAACTCACTTCGTCGCAGTCCCTAATGAGCTAGCAAGTAATTATTTCGAAACTCTCGTTTCGAGACGGGCGGTATGTTCGGGCACAGCCAAAAGGCTTAAAGCGCAGAGTCGCATGTCAATCGCGGTTTGCGTTATCCGTGAGACGGCGCCACCCCCTGGACGCGTCAATCTTCGCGATCAATGCTTCAATCAATACACCTGTAGCGCGGCCTGTTTCCGCAGAGGGAGCGCTATCGCTTATCGAGCTTGCGCGGGCCGCGGGCCATGAGTCGTTCGTTTCCGTCTTACTTCTCTTAACCGATCTCTCGGCGCAATCGGACGGACTGAAAATTCGTGCGAAGATTCTCTTTGACTTACAAGTAACACTTTCCAAGTGTCACCCGGGGATTTGGATGAGCTTTGGATATTTTGAATTAGGATTAAATACAAGATTAACCATGTGGGTTTTATCGGCAACCGTGCCCCCTCGTGGGAGAAATCGCCCCTTCAAAAAAACGTGTTTTTTGTTTATTAATGGAATAGCACCGAAACCATGAGAGATAGAAACAAACTTCTTGAACAAAAGCTTAATGATTTTAGAAGTACTAAAAAAATAAGTAATTTACATATGTCATTTATGTAAATTATGAAAGTTACATATGTAACTTATGTAAAAAATGCCAAAACAATACTCTTTATGTACACAGACTTATTTCCCTAGGTAAATTATGGCTCGACGTTAGGTCACTTTTGATGTAATCTATGTAAAAAATTTGTTTTCGACCTCGAATTTTCACTTCCTAGTTGTATTTTTAATGTAAGCCGATTGATTTCAATAATAAAAATTAAGACATGTCACTTGAACAACCAAAAACTACGTATTTTACTAGAGTGTATTATATAAGTACATATGTAAGTTACATATGTAATTTATGTAAAAAATATGAAATTACTCTTGGGTATTACTTTACTAATGGGGTGCTTGTTTTGAGTGACTACTGGGGTGCTTGTTTTGAGTGAGTCCCTTGCCTCTCACTACTGGGGTGCTTGTTTTGAGTGAGTCCCCTTGCCTCTCACTACTGGGGTGCTTGTTTTGAGTGAGTCCCCTTGCCTCTCACTTTTTGGGCCTGTTGCAATTGAAGGAGATTAATTTTTGAAGTTTAAATGGTCTATTCGTGGTACAATGTGCAGAAATGAACAGTTCCGGTGTTATTTGGATCAAAAAAATTGTTCATACACATTGATTTCTTACACCAAGCACACCTTATAATTGCTACGGAATCACAGCTGTTGCAACACTCACAAAAAGTAAGACAGTTCTTGAAGCAAAAATCCACAGGTGTTTCGAATCTTGGAGGCTTTTCTGTGATGTATCCGCTCTTGTACCATGCATACTTGAAAAGATTCACAAATCTAGGTGACGAAAATTGATTATGGACAAGTGATTGTAGCTTTAGAATGTTATTTCTCAAATGTAAATTTATATTATAACCGTACGAAACAACTATACCCGAAAACCTTTTTATGAAATTTTTCCATGGTCTAAACGTGAAAACATCCAATGGCTGGATCATACCTGTTGTTCCTGGGGGTATGGTCAAAATATCTATCTCTTTTCCGTTTTTGTCGATGGTGTTTAACTTTTTTTGATCTTGACCTGTCCATGAATCCAAACATAATAACGACTTATTGCTAGCATGGGTAAGGTAAACTTCTTTAAACCATGTATTTGCAAGGGCAGATGTCAATTTTCCCGAATTAGAAGCCAAAACAAATATATTATCTGCTTTATACAAATCTTTTTCAACCCTAGGGCCGAACTTTCCATCCTTTTCTTGCAAAACTATAAAAAGTGGAGATAATAAGCGACCGCTAGCAGAAATAGTCGGTTGTATGGTATAGCTATGAGTCAGTGCGTTAAGGGATTGTGCGAAGCACTCAACTTTTTGTGTTCCCTTGTAAGCTAAGGTGCGCCCCGCATGGTTTTCTAAATTGAAGCCAGACTGATCAGAATTGAAAACATTATCTTCTCCAATCGATTCAATTTGGGTCTTCACTTTTTCAACAAACACGTCGGCACTTGCTCTTATATTTTCTTTATTCGCTATTTGCGATTTAGTAATAAATTTGTTTATTTTTCTAGAAACAATGCCATGCCTTTTTTTAAAATTATAAACCCAAGAAGAAGAAGCTTTGAAAAAATCATGCGATAAATTCAGGTCATTTCTCGCCATTAAGCTCCATTTTTTGATATCTTCATCATGCACTGACATTGATCTCTCCATGGCATTCTGAAATTTATCCAAAACAAATTTGGAAATTTTCGCTAATTTTTCTTTTCTTGTTCCACGATCCGCGATTTGAGTCTTCCATCTATACAAGGTTTTTTTGTCTTTGATTTTTTTATACTTGTTTGCAACAGTTTGCCAGCTTTTGCCGGAACACCAGAAATCAACAGCTTTCTTTTTATATTCAAAGTCGACCTCTACCAATGCTCTTTTGTTGTTGTTTGTTACTTCCATTTCTCTTTCAAACTCTTCTTCATCTCCTTCAATTACAACAGGCTCTACATTTTCATCAAAAAAGTCCAAAGTAGTGTAAGTTTCCAAACAAATTTGATCATCAATTGCGTCTTTAATCAGTCCTTCTAATTGTGAAGCAAAACGTTTTTCTTCACTGGTGATAGCAGTTTCTACACCATCTTCAGGCCGACCAAAACTCTTACACAATAATTTTACAATATTTCTTGGATTAATCGACATCTTTGATAACTTTGACGAACATAAAATTAAATGAATTCAAATTTACCCAATAAAAATAAACCCATAAAAAGTCGCCTAAACTAAACTCAACCACTTCGACTATAGATTGTAGATATAGAACACACGAGACAATTTAAATAAAAATATTGTCAGTCAAAATTAGTTCACTTTTCTGTCAAACAAAAGAGAAAATAGAAACAGCTAGAAAGAATGAGAAAAAAAGACAACATTGCATGGTGAAAAATGATGTAATGACAACCATGTCGAATCAGAATGGCTGGTGTTACCGTTAATAATTCAAAACACATAAAATATCTCTGTGTGAAATTAATATAAAGAAAAATTGTCTTGTCTGTTTCTGTTATCTACAGTTGGTACTTTGACGATTGAGATAATTTTTATAAGTTAATTTTTGAGCTTATCTTTGTTTAAAGTTAGCATAATGCAAAGACGAATAATTTAAGTTCAAGTGACATGTCTTAATTTTTATAACACCGGAACTGTTCATTCCTGCACATTGTACCACGAATAGACCATTTAAACTTCAAAAATCAATCTCCTTCAATTGCAACAGGTCCGAAAAGTGAGAGGCAAGGGGACTCACTCAAAACAAGCACCCCATTAGTAAAGTAATACCCAAGAGTAATTTCATATTTTTTACATAAATTACATATGTAACTTACATATGTACTTATATAATACACTCTAGTAAAATACGTAGTTTTTGGTTGTTCAAGTGACATGTCTTAATTTTTATTATTGAAATCAATCGGCTTACATTAAAAATACAACTAGGAAGTGAAAATTCGAGGTCGAAAACAAATTTTTTACATAGATTACATCAAAAGTGACCTAACGTCGAGCCATAATTTACCTAGGGAAATAAGTCTGTGTACATAAAGAGTATTGTTTTGGCATTTTTTACATAAGTTACATATGTAACTTTCATAATTTACATAAATGACATATGTAAATTACTTATTTTTTTAGTACTTCTAAAATCATTAAGCTTTTGTTCAAGAAGTTTGTTTCTATCTCTCATGGTTTCGGTGCTATTCCATTAATAAACAAAAAACACGTTTTTTTGAAGGGGCGATTTCTCCCACGAGGGGGCACGGTTGCCGATAAAACCCACATGGTTAATCTTGTATTTAATCCTAATTCAAAATATCCAAAGCTCATCCAAATCCCCGGGTGACACTTGGAAAGTGTTACTTGTTAGCCTAACTCAAGTGCGAGAGTTCTCGAATAGTGATCGCATCCAAGTGAACAGCGTGCAAAGAGGAAGCCGGAGTTCAGGACTAATTCGCTCCGGCTCATAAATTGCTCTATTCACCACGTGCGCGCCCCGTGGCTGTGGTGCTCCGATTGCCCGCGGATTCGCCGGACATCGGTGTCGCTCTTGGGAACTTTGCTGTCGCGTGGAAGATCTCCGCTCTTCTCGGCCAGGCAGGACCTCCATCGACAGTGTGATCGTCTCCGTTCGTGATCTCTAGGCCGATGGTCGAATCGGTCTTGAACGGGATATTCGTCGGCGAAGTCTCCTTCGCGCGCCATTGTCACGTGATTGCGGCATGTTCTCGACCGTTCGAGGTCACTTCGTGTAAGGTTTCTCTTGACCTTGCCTCTAAACTTTAAAAAATAAACACTCAGTACTGTGAGATTCGTAAACTTCTACAGTGTGGCATTATTCGGTCTCGATCTTCCGATCTCCGTTCTCAACCGATCCTTATCGTCTTTTTCTAGACGAGTCCCGGTGACCACGCTCTCGATTTCCTTCTCTGTCTATCCTACCGAGTGTTGCTGTTCGGCGACACTCGTATCTCGCGAAATCAGATCAAAACTCGTCTGGTCTGCTTTCTGGTCCTTCGAGCTGTCCCATACAGCTATTCTAGCTTTATTTGTACATAACCTGGCTTAAATTAAGTTGGCTGTACTGAAATATCGATCTTCTTTACTCCTATTTCACTTCCAGTGGAAACAGCATAATAAATTTGTTCTGCACCGAAGTAGAATCGGATTGAAGACTTCGGTGGAAACTAGACCATTGTGAAGATATGAAACTAGCAATATAGACGTATTACATATATGATGTAATGACATATCTGTATTGTCTAATAGGAGAATTTTTCTTCAAATAAAAGTATTCTCTCATTGAACAAGACAGATAGGTTACTAAACTTACAAAAAAAAAACCAGACAATCTTTTCGATCACAAGTGTACCTAAATATATTCCATAAATATTCCAGGGGTACGTATGTATGATTTATTCGTAATGTACTGTAGGTATTCTTGTAATATACTAGAAATATTTTACGTGACATTCTCAGTATGTACTAGCAAGGCGGATAAACAGACATACAAACATACTTAGTACATACTCAGTAGCTTTTGGCTACGTTTACATCGTGGACTTGATACGCGTATCAAATAGTAAATAACTAGTACATTGATTCAGCTATTGACTGATCAGCTCAAATATACTACTTGATACGCGTATCAAGTGCTCGATGTAAACTAGGCCTTTAGTATCTAAGATATTATAGAAATATCATAATCTACCGTTGTGATATCTCAGAACGTTCTTAGAATCTACCCGTGCTGTCTTGGTAATATTTCGAATATTATTATTGTTAATTATTATTATTATAATTAATATTGTTCCAGGTTCGAATCCTGGCTGAGGTAATATTTTTCGCAATAAATTCTTCATCTTATAAGTTTAGATCTATTTATCCCTAAATGGAAATCGAATTTAGATTTCAAAAAATTGGTGAATCACTGCGGTGTAAGTCTGACAAACCAAGTCGGCTCGTAGCTCACCAATTATATATGCCAGCTTGACGTCAACTAGTCTCCCTTCATTTGAGTTTTAATTTCTACTGGCAAAGAAAATGATCGTACGATATAGTTATATCTCACCAATGACTTAAAAATTTGGTGTCCCTCACTAGAGGCGCTGCCTGAGAAAGCGTCTCTCTCTTAGTATACTTATTATTGCGATAAATATTATCACATGCCTCGGTGGTCGAATTGGTATGACACCCGCACGGAATGAGGGAGTTCCAGGTTCGAATCCTGGCTGAGGTAATATTTTTCGCAATAAATTCTTCATCTTATAAGTTTAGATCTATTTATCCCTAAATGGAAATCGAATTTAGATTTCAAAAAATTGGTGAATCACTGCGGTGTAAGTCTGACAAACCAAGTCGGCTCGTAGCTCACCAATTATATATGCCAGCTTGACGTCAACTAGTCTCCCTTCATTTGAGTTTTAATTTCTACTGGCAAAGAAAATGATCGTACGATATAGTTATATCTCACCAATGACTTAAAAATTTGGTGTCCCTCACTAGAGGCGCTGCCTGAGAAAGCGTCTCTTTCTTAGTATACTTATTATTGCGATAAATATTATCACATGCCTCGGTGGTCGAATTGGTATGACACCCGCACGGAATGAGGGAGTTCCAGGTTCGAATCCTGGCTGAGGTAATATTTTTCGCAATAAATTCTTCATCTTATAAGTTTAGATCTATTTATCCCTAAATGGAAATCGAATTTAGATTTCAAAAAATTGGTGAATCACTGCGGTGTAAGTCTGACAAACCAAGTCGGCTCGTAGCTCACCAATTATATATGCCAGCTTGACGTCAACTAGTCTCCCTTCATTTGAGTTTTAATTTCTACTGGCAAAGAAAATGATCGTACGATATAATTATTGTTAATGTCCATACGAGTATTATACTTTTCGCATCAGTTTTTATTATTTTGAATATTCTGTACTTCCAACTGTTATTACTTTTTGACACATCCATAATGTTTATGTGATTTTATTATTTGACACATAACATATATCTATTTATCATTTACTGTGGTATATTCTGACATTGGTCTATCTTACGTAATTATAACAATCGCTTACTAAATGTTTATATAATGTGACGTTCTACACGAAGAGACATTGCTATTTTTAAATTCGAATTTGACTGTTTTATCTGCAACGCACAAAAAATATGTAAGTTTTAAAATTTGCTTAATTGTACACACTTGTTTGATCTGTTACTGACATCCCTCGACTTTAATTAGCTTCTAGATTAATGTAGTTTGGGCATAATGTCAACAGATACAATTGTGCGGTCCATCTGCATAGTTACATGTAAACTTTATACACTTGATAAGGACCCAAACCAGAGGTAGTGTTAACATAATAATAATAATAAATATAATAAAATTGATAATAACAGTAATAAAATTGACAGGTCAAAGGAAAATTGAAGTCCGTTTATTAATATTTACTGGAGAGTTTTGAATGTGATAATTATATATATAGAGCACTAAAGATACAGGTATTCTCGTCTGCGCCATTTTTATCCCATTTCCCCACTCTTGCTCTCTTGCCCCTTTGCCGCTGAGCTAAGAACGCTAAGAAGTTTACAGTGATTAGGTTATGGCTAAGCTGCTCGAACTCTTTGTTTATTATAATAGTATTTAGATGATTTTAGAATATGAACGGAGCTACAAAGTTCGAGCAGCTTAGAAGACATAACCTAATCACCATAAACTTCTCAGCTCAGCGACAAACAAACGAGAGGGCAAGGAGTGGGGGAATGGGATAAAAATGGCGCAGACTAGAATACTATCACGTTTATAGTGCCTTAATATATATTGCTTTGTTGCAGCTATTGTAAGATGATGACAAAAAATAAAAAATAGCAAATATTGACGTTCTTCGATAACTTTAAAAAATTCTCGATTTGTATTGCATCATTTGTTCAATATTTTATATTGTTTCTGCGCAAACAAATATATGTATTTATAATATATTTTTATAATATATATTATTTATTTCAACAAAAAATTTATAAATACATTTTGCCGAAGAATACAAAAACGTGTTTAAATAATATACATATACATGTATGTGCAGTATTTAAGTTTATAAATAGAAATGAATTTCTCACAGTTTTCCAGAGGTTATTTTATCCGTTCTTTTATATTTTTTCATATTTATTTATATTCTTTATGTTACGTCATATTCATTTATATTTTTTATGTTAGGTCATATTTTTTAATAAATAATGTAAGAGAAATGCCTTTCACGAGCAGTAAATATTTTATATAATACTATTGACGAGAGAGATTAGTTTTTTTAAAGCCGCGTATATTGCGCGCAGGTTATGCTATAAGTCACGCCCACCAAAGAGAGACAGACATCCTATTATTCATGTTAGGTTTGTTCAAGTCGCATGTTCTGATATACACCAGGAAGCACTTGGATCATGGATAAAATGGCGATTGGAGCAGATAAGTTCACGTGTACCAATGTTCAGCGACACGGGCACGGTTGGGTCATTTGACCATTTTCTAGGGTTTTTTACATTTTACAGTATTTTACTGTAAGGGCTATCGCACACAAAATGCATAGCGTTGCATAAACATTACATAAGACCGCTGGACCAATGCGCATCTTATGTAAATCAATATGGCGACTTTTTTCTAGGTGTTTATTGGTCCCCCTCCGTTGTACGCCACCTTGCCGTGGTGGAGGGGCTCCCCGGGAAACTCTCCCGGGGTCTAAGAGCGTACACATGGAAGGAAAACCATGTTAAAAAACCCGGGTAGGTCGGACTCGTGAGGAGGGTTATTCCAACCGACCTAGGAGTGGGGGGACTCCGAAATAACCCTCCCGTGGAAGACAACCACGTTAAAAAATTACATTTTTATTTTATGGATGATGAAAAATAAAGGAGCAGACCTTCCGCCTCAGGGGTGTCGGACCCCCAGAGGCCGGCGTAGGGGGGGTATGGTCCTGGGCCCCCCTATGTCGTCATCTGGCGACGGGCGATGCGGGGTGCGCGACGCGGGCGCCCCGCACTACTTGACTACCGCGGAAGCTCTATGGACCTCTGTCCTTAGAGTCTTGGAGGAGCTCCTCCGTTTAATGGGGGAGCGGAGTTTTGGTACCGAGGCGGGCGCTCCGTCGTACGCCTCGGTTGTGAGGAGGGGAGGGAGGTCTGGGTGTCCCACGCGGACGGTGGGCACGCAGACCCCTTCGGTCGGTGGTGTGTCCTCGCCCAGGTGCTTCAAGTGCCTGGTGCGGGGACACACACGGAGGTTTTGTCCCTCGGCTACCGACCGGAGCGCTTGTTGTCTCCAGTGCGGGGCCGAGGGACATCTGGTCCGGGAGTGTGCGGCGAAAGCCGCACACTGCCCGGTGTGTAAGGAGGCGGGGCGGGTGGCGTCCCACCGTATAGGTGGGCCCACCTGCCCGGTAGTTCCTCCTTGTAAGAAGGGTCGCGGTCGCGGCGGGAGGAAAGTTAAAGGGGGAGTTAAGCCTCCCCCTAAGGAGATGGTGTCGGGGCCTTTACCGATCAAGGTCCCCCTTATTATGGACTCCCCATCTGGGGAGTCTATGGAAGCTGTGGTTCCGGTAGCCACTTCGGAGGTGCCCTTAGTGGGACCTTTGGCTGTGGTCCCTATGGAGACGGAGGAGGCTGAAGGGGAGAGCGTCTCCTCTCCCCCTTTAGTCGGGGGGAAGGAGGTGGCCGAGGCAGGGTCACCCCCTAAATCCCCCCCTTCACTGGAGGTTGGACACCTCCCAAAGGAGGTGTTCAAATTTGGAAGGAGATGTGAGGGGGAAACTCCTGTGGTTGCGAAGAAGTTTTCCTTCTTCAAGGCGGTTGTGGGGCCTGGGGGGGAGATAGTGGACCTTAAATTGTCCCATTTCTCCCCCTCAGTCGCCATAAACAGATTGAGTGGGCCTGACAAACCCCCAAGGAAAGTTCGGGTTATGGAGGATGATGAGGGGGAGCCCCCTCCCCTTGAATTGATAGGGAACATCTTCCCTCAAGAATCGGCGGATGCTGTCCTGGCTGGGGCCTCGGTTCCAGATTTGGAGTATGAGGTCCCTGAAAGGGCACTTCGTAGTCGCATAGTGGGGCCCCGGGGCCGGCATCCCGGGTCCCCGAAAAAGAAGTCGGGGCGGGGTGGAGTAAGCTCCTCCCCCCCCGACATTCGGTTGCAAGCCAACCGGTTTTATATTGCGGGGATGGAGGAGGGGGGGAATGATATCCCCTCTTTCCCCGTCGTCCCCGCAAAGACCGGGAAAGGTAAAAAGGCAAAGAAGGGGCGGCTGGGGGCGGGGGCCCCCAGTCGTCCCTAGCCCCAACAACACCCGGGGGCGGCCCCCCTCCTAACATCTGGGGGGGCGGGGGAAGGTCGGTGGTGACCGGGCCTTCCCCGAGGTTTGGCAATCATTTGGGGAGGGAGTGTAACCACTCCCTCCCCCAGGACAGAGGCCTAGCGGCCACGCCCGAGGGGGAGCTGGACGCATACCACTGGTGATTCCCAGCTCCCCCTCATTATGGCTAAGGAAGGTCACCCTCAGGGGTTTTAGTGGGTATGCCGGAAGGGAGATTCATTCTCCCTTCCGGAGAATCCCACATAACCCTGGGGACTCCCCCGGGTACTTATAAAAAGTTTCCCCTGAGTCAACAAAAAAAAAAGGTGTTTATTGGTCCAGCGGTCTTATGTTATGTTTATACAACGCTATGCATTTTGTGTGCGATAGCCCTAAAACACGTATAATACCTGCTTAAGGCAGATAAGCCATAACCGAATCGACAAATCACAGTCGAGAATTTAAGCAGTGGCTGCTTATGGCTTAAGTTTTTTTGTGTTTCCGGTTTAAGATCATCTTAAGTTGGTCAAAAGAACCTTAAACTTATTGATATTATTACAGATTTATTACAAAATCTTTCTTTCTAGGAATTGAACACATGCAAAACCAAGCAGTATTAGTATTAGCTGCAGTCTATATTAGATTCACAGATATTTATTAAAATATATTCTAATAGTTTGGAACAAAAATATATCAAGTTTATAATTTAGGACCCTTTCTCACTTTACAGGTTGATATTTAAAGAATTTTATACGATTTTAAATTGTGAAACCGTGTTACAAATCTTAAAGGTTAGTCTACTTTTACTCTGAACTTCTCTAAATTTATTATTAGTAAAATACAAAATATTATATAAAAATATATATCTTTTTTGTAACTTATGACAAATCTTTCTTTCTAGGAATTGAACACATGCAAAACCAAGCATTAGTATTAGCAGTATTAGTATTAGCTGCAGTCTGTATTAGATTCAAGTCACTGTCACCAGAAATACCAGTGTGCACGTGCACTGTGCACAGATTAAGCTTAGCCAACAAACAAAATTGTTATTTGGATTTGGAATTGGAATGTAATATAAGTAAAGTAAGTCGCATTTGAATTGTGTTTGAGAGGTTTTTTTCGGCAAAGCAGTTCAATTGGAAATGGAATCAATTCGAACGACTGCGACTACGACTGCTTTGCGACCGAAAAAAACCTCTCAAACACAATTCAAATGCGACTTTACTTATATTACATTCCAATTCCAAATCCAAATGACAATTTTGTTTGTTGGCTAAGCTTAATCTGTGCACAGTGCACGTGCACACTGGTATTTCTGGTGACAGTGACTTGAATCTAATACAGACTGCAGCTAATACTAATACTGCTAATACTAATGCTTGGTTTTGCATGTGTTCAATTCCTAGAAAGAAAGATTTGTCATAAGTTACAAAAAAGATATATATTTTTATATAATATTTTGTATTTTACTAATAATAAATTTAGAGAAGTTCAGAGTAAAAGTAAACTAACCTTTATATCATCAACATGTCAATGGTACATGTCATAATGTAGAGATGGCGCCACATAGTGTATAATTGTAGGGAATTTACTTGCGTGGAGTAGCATCATTGACGTACTGGACGGAGCGTACAGACGCGAGTGAAGATTTTAGGGGAGGATGGGGCCGCCATATTGTCTGGTGTAGCGTGTAGCACTCTGCTGCACGCACACCCTGATTGGCCGGCACGATGCTGCTGCTCGCCGATCATAGCGTTAACGTCGCTAGTCACGCGCGCCACTCGGCGACTAAGTCGAAAGGTTTATTTCAAGAAGATTTTCTTATCTGTCGCTCGCCGAAAGCCGTTACGGGTGGTTCGGAATAAAATAGATCTCAATTGTACTTATGTATTTTACAGAATTATATTTTCTTAATTTGTTGAGTTACATGTGCTCGAGTTGGTTATTCGTTTCCTTCATCACCCACTGCTCCAATTTATAAAGCTCTCCGCCACAGGAGTAAATTGGTGACCCCGACGTGATCGGAGCAACGGTCCAGAAGTTCGAGCGCTCCGCGGAATTCCATGTGCTTCTAGAACGTTCTGGCACGTTCGAAACGGCGCCATGTCGTTGTGCCATTCGCCTCCGGTCGAGACGGGCGAACCGGTCGCACGCGCTCCCGCCGCCCGGAGCATCCTTGGTCAGGAGTCGGCGTTTCCAGGCGCCGCTGCGGATCTTTCCCTGCGAGCCGGCGAAGAACATCGAGGCGACGACGTGCGGTATATCCAGTCAACCAGGACCGTGAAGCTGCCGCCGTTCTGGAAGGAACATCCTACATTATGGTTCGCACAGGTGGAAGCCGCGTTCGGAGTCGCGCGGATTACAGGCAACGATACGAAGTTCCGTTATGTGGTAATGCATTTGGAGCAAGAGGTCTTACCGTTCGTTTCCGATATCATTGTCAGTCCTCCGGCGCACGGGAAGTACGAGGCGTTGAGGAGCCGCATTCTTTCCTCGTTCGACGAATCGAGCGAGTCGAAGCTCCGGAGGTTGTTGCACGAGCACGAGCTTGGCGACGAGCGACCTTCCAACTTCCTGCAGCGCCTACGCAATTTGGCAGGAGGCCAGTGTGGTGAGTCCATCCTGCGCACGTTGTTCTTGGAACAGCTCCCGGAGCAGATTAGGAGCATCCTGGTGGCAGGTGAAACGACCGATCTTAGTAGGTTAGCATCACAAGCCGACAAGATCGCGGAGGTTACCAGGCCGATGGGCGTCACCGCGGTCAGCACGATCGACACCCGCCGTAACGACAATGTGGAAAAAGAACTCACCGAGCTTCGCAGCCAGATAGCAGCCTTGACGACGGAGGTCAGACGCCAGCGCGGGAGCAGCCGCGAGGATGAGCGCGGGGCTCGGCGCAGATCGCGTGGTCGTTCGGCCAGCCGCGCGCGTGCGGCCAGCCATGGGCGATCAGCTGATGAGGTCCTCTGCTTCTACCACGAGCGTTTCGGCGAGGACGCGCGTAACTGCCGCGCACCGTGTTCCTGGAAAAAAGGAAGGAAGACAATTAGAGCCATCGCCCCTACACCCGACAAGGTGTCGGGAAACTGATCGCGCCGTCACGCGTCGAGGCGGCGGAGAACAGCGCAGAGCGCAGTTACCGCCTCACCATGAGGGACCGTTCCACGGGAACCCGTTATTTAATCGACACCGGCGCGGACATCTCGGTGCTCCCGTGTACACGGGCCGATGCCGCGAGGGGAGTCACCGGACGACAGCTATTCGCCGCGAACAATACGCCCATACGGACCTACGGCACGCGCGCGGTCACCGTGAATCTCGGGCTGAGGCGCGATTTCCGCTGGACATTTACCGTGGCGCATGTTTCCGGTGCAATTCTAGGTGCGGATTTCCTGGCACACCACCACTTACTTGTGGATCTGCGACGACGCCGCCTGGTCGACGGAGGCACCGGTTGTTCTGCTACGGGACGACTATCAGACAGCACGGCGCCCACGGTGACGACGATACAGCGGGGCACGGCGTACGAGGACTTGTTGAGGGAGTTCGTCGACATCACAAGACCCTCTCAGCGCGTGGGCTTGGGCTCGCTGCACCACGTGCAGCACCACATCCTCACGCGAGGTCCACCAGTCGCGGAGGCCGCCCGCCGTCTACCACCGGCAAAGTTAAAGGCAGCAAAGGCGGAGTTCGACTATATGCTGGCCGAGGGAATTTGCCAGCCGTCAAGCAGTCCATGGGCTAGTCCGCTGCATCTGGTGCCCAAGAGGAACGGCGATTGGCGACCCTGCGGAGATTATCGGAGATTGAATGGGGTTACGACGCCAAACAGGTACCCAATACCTCACTTGCATGATTTTTCTTACCGTCTCCATGGTTGCAGGATATTTTCGACGCTCTACCTCACGCGGGCGTATCACCAGATACCCGTGGCTCCGGAGGACCGACCGAAGACAGCCGTCATAACGCCATTCGGACTCTTCGAGTTCAACGTTATGACGTTCGGCCTCCGAAACGCGGCACAGACTTTCCAGCGTCTGATGGATGCCGTGTTCCGTGGTCTGGATTTCGTCCACTGCTACATCGACGACGTGCTCGTCGCGTCGAGGGACGAGGCTCAGCACCAGCAGCATCTCCGTATTGTGCTAGAACGGCTAAGGAATAACGGACTCTCAATTAATGCCGCCAAGTGCACGCTCGGCGCGGAACGGGTAACCTACCTGGGTTACGAGGTGACGGTCGCGGGAGTCAAACCGCTGGAACACAGGATCACTGCCATCTCCGAATATCCACGACCCGAGGACATCAGCCAGCTGCGGAGATTCCTAGGGATCGTTAACTTTTATAGGAGATTCCTCAGAGGAGCAGCAGACGCGCAAGCACCACTGCACGCTTTACTTACCGGAGCGAAGCGCAGGGACAAACGACCCATCCCTTGGAGCGACGACGCCGTCGCGGCCTTCGAGCGTTGCAAGAAACAACTAGCCGGAGCAGCACTGCTGGCGCACCCGGCAGCTGACGCCCCGCTCCGACTCCAGACTGACGCTTCGGACACTGCGATCGGAGCGGTCCTCGAGCAGTGGAATGGTGATCACTGGCAGCCGTTGGGTTTCTTCTCCAAGAAGCTCCGTCCTGCTGAGCGCAACTACAGCGCATATGACCGAGAGCTGTTGGCAATTTACCGAGCAGTTAAATTTTTTAGGCACATGGTCGAGGACAGGCGTTTTGTGATACGCACGGATCACAAGCCACTTACCTACGCATACCAACAGCGTTCCGACAAGGCATCACCGCGGCGGGTCCGGCAGCTGGATTTTGTTGGCCAATTCACCACACGCATAGTTCACGTCGCAGGCGTGGACAACACTGTTCCTGACGCGCTGTCACGGGTCGAGACCATCGAGGCACCGACGGTAGTCAGCACGGACGAACTGGCGGAGGAACAGGCCGCGGACGAGGAGCTACAGCAATTGCTACGCACAGAAACCGCACTCAAACTGCGTAGATTGTCTATTGCAGGTACCGACACGTCACTGTACTGCGATGTAAGCGGCCAGAAGATACGGCCGTACGTTCCTCGCAGCCTGCGCCGACGGATTTTTAACGTCACGCACGGTTTATCACATCCGAGCGGCCGAAGCACGAGACGACTGATTGCACGGGCATTCGTCTGGCCCAGGATGAACGCCGACATCCTCGATTGGGCGCGATCTTGCATGGCGTGCCAGAGAAACAAGATCCACCGACACGCGCGCACTCAACCGCAACACATCCCGATGCCGGACAGCAGGTTCTCACACGCGCACTTGGACATCGTCGGGCCACTACCGGAGTCCAGGGGTTACACCTACTGCTTGACCGTCATCGACCGCTTCACCAGATGGCCAGAGGCGATACCGATCGCGGAAACATCCGCCGACACGGTGGCGACAGCGTTCTACGCGAGTTGGGTGGCACGATTTGGCGTCCCTGTCACAATAACTACCGATCGCGGATCGCAGTTCGACTCCCTTATGTTCCAGGCGCTGACGAGGCTTCTGGGTGTCACGCGCATCCGGACGACGGCATATCACCCAGCGTCGAATGGGATGGTCGAGCGCTGGCACCGTTCCTTAAAGGCAGCCATCCGCTGCCACGGAGACCAACAATGGGTGGACGTCCTCCCGACCGTCTTGTTGGGCCTCAGGTCCAGCTTCAAGGAGGACATCAAGGCCACCACCGCGGAAATGGTGTACGGCACTACGCTGCGACTGCCCGGGGAGATGTTCCTCGACGAGGAGATGCCACCGGACCCGCAGATCTTTGTCGAGCGCTTCCGCGAGCACATGCGGAAAGTGCGCTCTATACCCGCAGCACACCACACAAGGCGCAAGCCGTTCACACACCGAACACTATTTTCTTGCAGTCACGTCTTCGTCAGGGTCGACAGCGTCAGGCGGCCACTGGAAGCGCCGTACGAGGGGCCATACGAGGTCGTCGACAGGCCATCGGACCGAGTTTTCGTCGTCCGCGTAAAAGGCGTGGACACCACGGTGAGCGTGGAACGCCTGAAGCCCGCTTTCACAGAGGCCGAGATACTTGCCGAGGACGCAGATGCGAATATCCCGCCTAACGCACCGGATCACTCGAGACGCACTTATTCTGGCGCCACAAAACGAAGCGTCACTTTCCGATAGGCGCGTAATACTCGGGGGGGAGTGTGTAGCGTGTAGCACTCTGCTGCACGCACGCCCTGATTGGCCGGCACGATGCTGCTGCTCGCCGATCATAGCGCTAACGTCGCTAGTCACGCGCGCCACTCGGCGACTAAGTCGAAAGGTTTATTTCAAGAAGATTTTCTTATCTGTCGCTCGCCGAAAGCCGTTACGGGTGGTTCGGAATAAAATAGATCTCAATTGTACTTATGTATTTTACAGAATTATATTTTCTTAATTTGTTGAGTTACATGTGCTCGAGTTGGTTATTCGTTTCCTTCATCACCCACTGCTCCGATTTATAAAGCTCTCCGCCACACTGGCGACATTAGTAATGCCATCTAGGTGCAGGGAGCAAGAATATAAAAGAAAATATTGTTTGTGACCACGTTTGTGACATTGTCAAGATTTAGAAGTATTATTTTTCTAATTTTTGTACTGAAAAATAATGAAAAATGCCACTTTGTGTTGCAATCGGCTGCAATAAAAGTTATCGAAAGACTAAAGGTCAAATAAGTGTAGAACAAAATGTTAAAATCACATATCACCGGCAAGTATATATTGCATTCATAACTTACAAAATATGTACTGTTTTTTTATATCAATAAAGTAAGATTTTTAATTAAAAGTTTACTACTTAAACATATTTGTTCCAAACACTAGTTAGTTTTTATGTGGCATTTTATAAAAGAACTTTATTTGTTATTAAATGAAATTGATTTTATATAAAATTAAGTTGTTTTATCTCATTAGATTTCCACAAAATGAAGAAAAAAAATTAAGGGGATCCTAAAGCGGAGACCGAACTTCGACGGGATAGCGCCCTCATCTAGACGGAATTAAAAATGTCGGTAAAATTACCGACAGTTTTAATTCCGTCCATTTTCTATATTATCGATATAGTCTATTCTACATTATTCTATATACTCAAAATTCAGTTTTGTCAGATTGAAAGTCTCGATCTGAGAACTAGAAAGCACAGCAGAGAGAAAGTACTGTCTCAGCTGACAAGAAAACAATACAAACAATAGAGACAAGGATAATGTTCTCTCGCACATAAAGGTGCGTACTGACGTGAGCATTTTTACGCGCACGAACAATTTGCGCACACGAATGCTTGTGCGTGGAAACTTTTATCGATGTGAACGATATTTGTTTGTGCGCGCAAAACTGTGCTCCAGTCGTTCGTCAGAGTAAGTAGCGAAATGTCGTCAAGAGACATCACCACAGCAGCTGCAGCATATATTATATTACATATTTTGCGCAAGCGTGGTGTAAAAAGGCGGCCTACGCATCTAATTTTTTATTGCGGTTAAAATGGAGCGGATGTTTAGCATCCCACAACTCTGGTACTTTCTCATACTCATCTATTAATTTTAGAGCTATTTCGTTTGTCCACTCCATTTTACGCGCACGACTCTTTTCGTTTTACGTACACGTCCAGACTGAGCATTACTTCGCACGAAAATCATTTGATGTACCGACAAGCGACGGATCGCATTTGTGCGTGTTAATAGTGTGCGGCAAAACAAAATCGACACGTCCAGACGCGAGCATTCGTGCGCGCAAATCGTTCGTGCGCGTAAAAATGCTCACGTCAGTACGCACCTTAATGTTCTCTTTTTTCTCTCGCGCTATATGTATATTTTTACTGTTCGCTAAGCTAGCCGATTCAATGATTTGGAATCAGACGTCGAATCGATCGCTTTATCATACATATAATGTTTATAAAATAAATAAAATATTTATATTTTATTTATATTTTTTGCAAATAATAAAGAATATAAAAATGTTTATCAGTAGTAGCATAAATATAGATAAATTGTCTATAGATATTCGTCTTTAGACATAATGGACATTCTTTATATTGTTTATAAAAAAATATATAAAAGTTTTTTATAAACAAATATCTATTTATAAACAATTTATCTAAATAAATATAAAATATGAATGTAAAATTTAAAAATAAAAATGTTGTAAAAATTGATTTTTTACATATTACACCGAATTATATCGTTGAATAATACATTGATAATGAATAATATTTATGCTACTACTGATAAACATTTTTATATTCTTTATTATTTGCAAAAAATATAAATAAAATATAAATATTTTGTTTTTTTAATAAACATTATATACATTACACACATACACATATGTATATATACACACACACACACACACACGCGCGCGCATATATTTTACACACACACACACACACACACACATACATATGCAATATGTATTTTTCGTGTTAGAACTTGTGCAGCGTGATTTATTTATTGAATCAATCAGGATACAAATATACATATTTAGTATATTTTCTTAAAATAATATATAACAAAATATGCAACAAAGTCAAAACATATGACTTTGAATATTGAAAATGCAGAATGGGCCCCTCCAACGCCCATACTCGTGAGAACGCAACTAACATATTTTTTTCGTCTCTCCGATCTTCTGATTTTTATTATAATCAGTATTGTCGTAATAGACATTTCTGATTTTTTATTTATAATTTGTAATCAGAATAGTTTCTATTGAAACGTGTCTTGTTTCATTTCCTTCTTTATTGAGACTCTAACATTGTTATAAATATTTCCAAAAATTTTTTATACATTATACATTTTTGGAAAAGGTAATAATTTATTATCTTGTATGATTTTTATAAAGTGTTGTCTCATACACTTTACATCCTTGGAATATTTTTCGTTACAAGGATTGCCTCCTAAAGCTACAGTTGTGGCAAAAGCTGCAGCGTAAATTCCACAACATGTACCATCAGGTTGTTCAACTTTTTCAAAAATAATGTCATTTTAACTTATTTTTGATAACGAAGTTGTATATAATTTTTTTCTTTGGCTGCCAATTTATTATATGTACAGCAAGGTAAACTGTCATATACGCGAAGTTTATTGCCATCGAAAAATATACATCTCCAGTGATCACTACAATTTCCTCCAATTATTTGTAAGCTTTTGTCGCTGTGACTAGCTACAATCATATGAGGAAACTCTAAATATAGCACACTTTGCGTTTCAAAATGAGAAGTTTCTCTTATAACGCGTAAGAATCGATCTAACGATTCGTCATTTAATTTGCTATACATAGGCAAGACATTCTTTTTTACTGAGGAGATAGGAGCAATTATCTCATCTAGAATTTTTTTATGTTTTGCCTTATCATCTTCAGTAATATCATGATTGTTGCTTGTACTAACAATAACACAATCATCATTCTGCTCTATACCTGAAGTAATCGCAGCAGTAATAATTGTTTTCGTCAATGAAATATCAGATTTGTTCTCATCTCTACCGATGACATTTTTACTCTCTACTACATTTTGCCGAATACTTTTTCGAATATTTACTTTTTTAGCTGCTTCTTCCTTTGCTTCTAGAATATAGCTTGGATTTTTAATTGGCATATGTCTATTATAACGACTATCCAAGATTTCCAGAAGCATGCATTCGTTGTAGAAACGTATTAGAAGAGGCAGCATTTTATTTCTCCAAAAAACATCGTCTCTATTTACGTGCACCAATTTCATGCTTTGTGGTGTCCATACGGCAAAAATACAATATTCTCGCTGCGTTATGTTCAATTGGCCTTGAACCTGATAATAATATCGGTGATTCTGATTTATTTCTTGTGGATTTTTTTTATCGAAGATACCTTTTTAAAAAGATATTGTTTCAATGGCTTTTTCCACTGTTAAATTTTCAGCAGATAAAGGACATTTAATTTCCACCAGACCGTTTTCATCAATAGAAGAAGCACCCAAGCATGGATTTTTAATATTAATAAATAATCCACACGGTTTTATTTTTTTATTTAATTTTATAGCCAATTCTTTTCTTCCTACTTCTTCATTATCACAACTATATCTTATGGCTGCGGTAGCAATGAACAGAGGATACAAAATTATTATTATTTTTTACACTTCTGACATTTCATTGCCAGGATTGACACCTCTGGTATTTAAATTAGCCAGCACACAATTTATGCCTCTGGCATTTTTGTAACCAGCACACGATTTACGCCTCTGGCATTTCTGTAACCAGCATACAATTTATGCCTCTGGCATTTTTGTAACCAGCACACGATTTACGTCTTTGACATTTTTGTAACCAGCACACGATTTACGCCTCTGGTATTTAAATTTGTCAGCACACGATTTACGCCTCTGACATTTTTGTAACCAGCACACGATTTACGCCTCTGGTATTTAAAGTAGTCAACACACGATTTACGCTTCTGACATTTTTGTAACCAGCACACGATTTACGCCTCTGGCATTTCTGTAACCAGCATACAATTTATGCCTCTGGCATTTTTGTAACCAGCACACGATTTACGTCTTTGACATTTTTGTAACCAGCACACGATTTACGCCTCTGGTATTTAAATTTGTCAGCACACGATTTACGCCTCTGGTATTTAAATTAGTCAGCACACGATTTACGTTTCTGACATTTTTATAACCAGCACACGATTTACGCCTCTGGTATTTAAATTTGTCAGCACACGATTTACGTTTCTGACATTTTTATAACCAGCACACAATTTACGCCTCTGGTATTTAAATTTGTCAGCACACGATTTACGCCTCTGACATTTTTATAACCAGCACACGATTTACGCCTCTGGTATTTAAAGTAGTCAGCACACGATTTACGCCTCTGACATTTTTATAACCAGCACACGATTTACGCCTCTGGCTTTATATTCAATGTATAAATACATATATAAATACTCTATGTATATACATATATAATTTATAAAATATGAATAAGCAAAGGACTTTTCCCTATGCATAATTCTATTCCTTTTATAACATTCTACATAATTATTAAAATAAATCTTCTTTTCTGCAATGATTAACAATTAAAAAAAAAAGATATTTTGACGGCAAACTAGCTATATGATATCTTTATTTGTGTTCACGACGTGTTTTCGACCATTGGTTCTGGTCTTGGGTCTTTTTCAAATGGTATTATACAGTTATTTCTCAACAGCGTTACATACTGAAAAGAACGGTATTACATTTTTAAATCATCCTACAATTTTATAATATATTAATTTACAACTTACAGAGACCGTGTGTCAAATAGAGTCTATATATAAAACAATCAAGAAAATTCAGTTTGTACAAGTGTAGAAAACACGTCAGAGATTTGTGACGGCATGAATGGGGACTGAGTGGTAACAAATTCTACCGTTCTCTTAATCCAGGACAAATTTTGACCAGACATAAATAAATAAATAAATAGTTGAACGTGTCAATATATTAGAAGATAGAAAAATAGATAAAAATATAGATGTGCTAGATGATGCATAAATGGATCAAGTACAAATATGTTAAATGATAAAAATAATCAAAATAGCTAACAGTTTCAATAATAAATAAATAAATAAAAATATAACTATAATCAAATAATGCTAACGAGGCCATCATAAATCGCGGTTAGCTTTCTAGTCGTTTTGTAAGTTTATAGCTGAATTACATTTCTTGATAAACAGCATTTCCGCTATCTCTCATTTTTTGGTATGTCTTTCTTTATATAAAATTTTTGGGTTTTGCCATTCAAATTTGTGTGCGTGAGATATTCTATGTTTCTAAATGTCTTTTGTTTGTTCTATGTAACTCCAACCAACCACTTAGTTAGCAAACTAAAGAAAGACATATCAAAAAACGAGAAATAACGGAAATGCTGTTTATCAAAAAATGTAATTCAGCTATAAACGTACAAAAAGACACAGAAAGCTAACCGCGATTTATGATGGCCTCGTTAGCATTATTTGATTATAGTTATATTTTTATTTATTTATTTATTATTGAAACTGTTAGCTATTTTGATTATTTTTATCATTTAACATATTTGTACTTGATCCATTTATGCATCATCTAGCACATCTATATTTTTATCTATTTTTCTATCTTCTAATATATTGACATGTTCAACTATTTATTTATCTATTTATGTCTGATCAAAATTTGTCCTGGATTAAAAGAACGGTAGAATTTGTTACCACTCAGTCCCCATTCATGCCGTCACAAATCTCTGACGTGTTTTCTACACTTGTACAAACTGAATTTTCTTGATTGTTTTATATATGGACTTTATACGGCCTCTGTAAGTTGTAAATTTATTTGACATACGGCCTCTGTAAGTTGCCTTTATATATTATAAAATTATTATAAAATAAGTTGTAAATTTATATATTATAAAATTGTAGGATGATTTAAAAATGTAATACCGTTCCTTTCAGTATGTAACGCTGTTGAGAAAAAACAGTATTATACCATTTGAAAAGGACCAGAACCAATGGTCGTGAACACGAATAAAGATATCGTATAGCCAGTTTGGCGTTGAATAATACCCTTCTTTTTGAATAACTATAATTTTTTATCATGTATAATTTTTACCTATTTATAACCCAAGTATTGTTAGACATCTCAATTTGTAATCGTATTCACTTTTCATCATTTGTATGTAATAATTTGTATTATAAGTAACATTGAATAATTTGTATTTAAAAGTATAACATTGAATAAAAATTTATGTATTTGATTGACAACTTTATACACAGATCTCAATTTGTCATATTTTTTAATATTTTAATATATTACTTTATTATTACATTAAAATAATTGATTATGACTATTGATTATTGATTTGTAACTTGATTTTTATTTTTCTATTTTACAAATATTATATGAATAAAAAATTTTAAAATACATACAACACGAAAATATAATATTCAAATATAATATTATATTTGTAACGATGCACCCCATAATCGCATCGATACAGCCGCGATGTTGAACGACGCGTAAACAAAACTTTCGCACTGTTATTCACGCGCGCCGAAACCGGTATTTATCGTATGCACCTGTATGCACCGGACCTTTAAATCGTCATCAGCTCTAGCGCGATCCAACACCGTTCACCGGCCCTTTAATTTTTCCGCGCATCCGTCTAATCCAAATCGAGTATGAGATTTCAATGTGCATCCACCCTTTAGTTTATAATAAACCATTTTTATATTGAGTTTACGACTTACGTTCTTCACTCAATCGAACCCCGATCCCAGCGAGTTAGTCCGAGTGTTCAAGAAAAACGAATTGTGTCACATTTGTAAAATAAAAATATAAAAATCAAGTTACAAATCAATAATCAATAATCATAATCATACTCAATTTTTTTAACGAAATAATAAAGTAATATATTAAAATATTGAAAAATATGACAAATTGAGATCTGTGTATAAAGTTGTCTATCAAATACATAAATTTTTATTCAATGTTATACTTTTAAATACAAACTATTCAATGTTACTTATAATAAAAATTATTACATACAAATGATGAAAAGTGTATATGATTACAAATTGAGACTTCTAATAATACTTGAGTTATAAATAAATAAAAATTATAGATAAAAAAGATTAATTTAATATATTTTAAAAAATACATAAAATATTTTATTAATACATTAATAAAATATTTTAAAATTTATTAATGATTAATAACTGTCTACAATCATACATTCTATAAATTTTACAACCTATTTATAATAGAAATATATTATTTCATTTAAATAATAAAAAATACGATTCTTTTTTTATTATTTTAAAGTAATAATACTTGAGTTGTAAATAAATTTTAAATAAAAATTATAAGTATAATAATAATTATAGACGGTTTTTAATCACTAATTTCAAAACCTATGTAAATAAAATAGAAAAATAAACTAACCTTTTTATGTGTCTCCTCTTCAAAGATCTGGGGCGACATGGGTGCTTCGCATCATAACTTTTCCCCATCGTAAACTTTCTTACACGTACACTCACTTATATTTATCACTAATACGTTACGTATTACACAATGTGTAATATGTAACCACAACACACCTTACACAATCCTACAATAAACTTTGCACTAAAATACTAGCTGTCTAGCGATAGATATAACGCGTTTCAGCTTGTGCAGCTTCGCGTAAACAGAAACGTTTCGGCACGTGTACCCGCGATCATAACATTCAAATCTCGCTACATTACGCAGCCGAGGAAAGAGCCGTGTACGTGTGCGCTCAGCCAGCTAGAAGAGCGCAGACATATCTTCCGTCTCCGTCTCTCCCTCGCGCTATAGCTGACACGCTTGGCGATCGAGATCGAAAATTGTATTTCTTGCAAAGAGACAGTCGAGCTTTCCATCTGGAATTTAGTTGAATATTATATATGTTTTTATACTCTTCCTACTAACATATTTATTTTTTTTCAACGTGTCTTTAAATAATTTATGCAATACATTAAAATTAAACCTATATTAATATCATTAAAAAAATTATTTTTATATAATATTTTTTAAAGATTAATATAGGTTTAATTTAATATATTGCATAAATTATTTAAAGACATAAAAAAAAAATAGAAAAAAAGAAAGGTTTCGAACTCGAGATCTCCAGCGTTCTAGCCGATCGACTTACTACACGACCACGCTTATTGCTTTGAAAGTAGGTATATCGAATTGGTAGATTACGTACTGACTTTATTTTTGTTTCTAAGAAAATAATGGTACGAGTTATTGTACCATGTATTATATTAGTAGGAAGGGTATCAGTTATGTAACATATTGATACCTCTCTTACTAATATAATACATGGTACAATAACTCGTACCATTATTTTCCTAGAAATAAAAATAAAGTCAGTACGTAATCTACCGATTCGATATACCTACTTTCAAAGCAATAAGCGTGGTCGTGTAGTAAGTCGATCGGCTAGAACGCTGGAGATCTCGAGTTCGAAACCTTTCTTTTTTTCTATTTTTTTTTTATGTCTTTAAATAATTTATGCAATATATTAAATTAAACCTATATTAATCCTTAAAAAATATTATATAAAAATAATTTTTTTAATGATATTAATATAGGTTTAATTTTAATGTATTGCATAAATTATTTAAAGACACGTTGAAAAAAAGTAAATATATTAGTAGGAAGAGTATAAAAACATATATAATATTCAACTAAATTCCAGATGGAAAGCTCGACTGTCTCTTTGCAAGAAATACAATTTTCGATCTCGATCGCCAAGCGTGTCAGCTATAGCGCGAGGGAGAGACGGAGACGGAAGATATGTCTGCGCTCTTCTAGCTGGCCGAGCGCCAAGCGCACACGTACACGGCTCTTTCCTCGTGTGCGTGATGTAGCGCGCACACAAGGAAAATGCCGTGTACGTGTGCGCTCGACGCTCGGCTAGCTAGAAGAACGCAGACGTATCTTCGCATTATAAATTTGTGTACATACATACATACATACATACATATATATACAGGGTGTCCCATATATATATATATATATATATATATATACAGGGTGTCCCATTATAAAACATCCAGTCGAATATTTCGAAAACCAAGCCCGGGAGAGAAAAATTTTTCAGACAAAAGTTATTTGGTTTCGAGGGGCCCATAAGATGATACCATTGGTTTGACCTTGAAGAATTATTTGAAAGTTACATGAAAGTCACCTCAATTTTTTTAAATGGCATCCCCTATTTTTTATTACATATTCTTGTAGCTGACTTCAAGAGCTTTCCAAAACACTATAATAAAGTATTTTTTTATTAAGTATTTTCCGAGTTATAAAGCTTGAAATAATTTCATAATTTTACATAAACTGTAAAATATCTCGTAAAATATTTACTTTTCGATGACCTTACCTCAATACTTTTATGCACAGAATAATGAGAGGAACCAATTGGTGTCAAGAAAACACATAGTTGTTTTTAAGAAAAAATATGCAATTTGTAACTAACAATTACATATTTTTTCTTAAAAACAACTATGTGTTTTCTTTACACCAATTGATTCCTCTCATTATTCTGTGCATAAAAGTATTGAGATAAGGTCATCGAAAAGTAAATATTTTACGAGATATTTTACAGTTTATGTAAAATTAAGAAATTATTTCAAGCTTTATAACTCGGAAAATACTTCATGAAAAAATACTTTATTATAGTGTTTTGGAAAGCTCTCGAGGTCAGCTACAAGAATATGTAATAAAAAATAGGGGATGCTATTTAAAAAAATTGAGGTGACTTTCATGTAACTTTCAAATAATTCTTCAAGGTCAAACCAATGGTATCATCTTATGGGCCCCTCGAAACCAAATAACTTTTGTCTGAAAAATTTTTCTCTCCCGGGCTTGGTTTTCGAAATATTCGACTGGATGTTTTATAATGGGACACCCTGTATATATAGGCTTTAAATAATTTCATTGAATTAATAAGATATTTGATAAGATTAAAATTACACTAATAAGCACGATCCAGTGACAAGAAATTTATCGAGTCGACATTGAATTAACGTCGAATTGATGTAAATTGCATCGATCGATATCAATTTGATGGTCATTTCTCACTGAGGATATAAATCGCATAATTTTTAACTAGACTAACCATACATATTTAATTTAAAATAATCCGATTTATGTCATGTTTGGTGTCATTTTAATCGTGAAAATGTCATTAATCCATTAAAATTATTTTCAAATCAATAAAATGCGAAATTAATGTTCTAGGTTTTATTTTATTCCATGTTTACTTTTCATAGATAAGCGAGCTCTTTAAAATCCTCGACGTGGAGCGCGAGGAAAGCGAGAGAGAGAACGAGTAAGGAGCAAGCGAGACGGCAACGTCAAAGAGAGTTCCGAAGTCTCGACGCGAGCCTATCTTAATCTCCAATCTTTGGTATTGTATTTCATCTTATTATAGAAAATAAAATTTTTACATTTTGCATTTTACCGGTCCGAAAATAATTGTAATGGATTAATGAGATTTTTGCGATTAAAATGACACCAAACACGACATAAATCGAATTACATAATCAAACTATATTAATTATTTATCAATTTAATTTATTAATTAAAGTTATTCGATTTATGTCGTGTTTGGTGTCATTTTAATCGCAAAAATCCTATTAAACCATTACAATTATTTTCGGACTGGTAAAATGCAAAATGTAAAAATTTTATTTTCTATAATAAGATGAAATACAATACCAAAGATTGGAGATTAAGATAGGCTCGCGTCGAGACTTCGGAACTCTCTTTGATCTTGCGGATGTTTCCATCTCGCTTGCTCCTTACTCGTTCTCTCTCTCGCTTTCCTCGCGCTCCAGCGTCGAGGATTTTAAAGAGCTCGCTTATCTATGAAAAGTAAACATGGAATAAAATAAAACCTAGAACATTAATTTCGCATTTTATTGATTTGAAAATAATTTTAATGGATTAATGACATTTTCACGATTAAAATGACACCAAACATGACATAAATCGGATTATTTTTAATTAAATATGTATGGTTAGTCTAGTTAAAAATTATCCAATTTATGTTCCCAGTGAGAAATGACCATCAAATCGATATCAAATTGATCGATGCAATTTACATCAATTCGACGTTAATTCAATGTCGACTCGATAGATTTCTTCTCACTGGATCGTGCTTATTAGTGTAATTTTAATCGCAAATATCTTATTAATTCAATGAAATTATTTGAAGCCTATATATATATACAATATATATATAGATATATAGATATATTATACATGTATATATATATATATATATATATATATATATGTATGTATGTATGTATGTATGTACACAAATTTATAATGCGAAGATACGTCTGCGTTCTTCTAGCTAGCCGAGCGTCGAGCGCACACGTACACGGCATTTTCCTTGTGTGCGCGCTACATCACGCACACGAGGAAAGAGCCGTGTACGTGTGCGCTTGGCGCTCGGCCAGCTAGAAGAGCGCAGACATATCTTCCGTCTCCGTCTCTTCCTCGCGCTATAGCTGACACGCTTGGCGATCGAGATCGAAAATTATATCTCTTGCAAGGAGACGGTCGAGCTTTCCACCTGGAATTTAGTTGAATATCATATATGTTTTTATACTCTTCCTACTAATATATTTACTTTTTTTCAATGTGTCTTTAAATAATTTATGCAATATATTAAAATTAAACCTATATTAAGATCATAAAAAATATTATATTTTTATAATATTTTTTTAGGATTAATATAGGTTTAATTTAATATATTGCATAAATTATTTAAAGACATTAAAAAAAAAAATAGAAAAAAAGAAAGGTTTCGAACTCGAGATCTCCAGCGTTCTAGCCGATCGACTTACTACACGACCACGCT
>CABEGB010000279.1:0-37264 GCA_901521435.1 Crematogaster levior | reverse complement strand
AGCGAGATTTGAATGTGACGATCGCGAGTGCCGATACGTCGCTGTTTACGCGAAGCTGCACAAGCTGATACGTGTCGCGTTATATCTATCACTAGACAGCTAGTTCTTCAGTGTAAAGTACATTGTAGGATTGTGTAAGGTGTGTTGTGGTTACATATTACACATTGTGTAATACGTAACGTATTAGTGATAATTATAAGTGAGTGTACGTGAAAGTTTACGATGGGGGAAAGTTACGATGCGAAGCACCCATGTCGCCCCAGATACTCTTTGAAGAGGAGACACATAAAAAGGTTAGTTTATTTTTCTATTTTATTTACATAGGTTTTGAAATTAGTGATTAAAAACCGTCTATAATTATTATTATACTTATAATTTTTATTTAAAATTTATTTACAACTCAAGTATTATTACTTTAAAATAATAAAAAAAGAATCGTATTTTTTATTATTTAAATGAAATAATATATTTCTATTATAAATAGGTTGTAAAATTTATAGAATGTATGATTGTAGACAGTTATTAATCATTAATAAATTTTAAAATATTTTATTAATGTATTAATAAAATATTTTATGTATTTTTTAAAATATATTAAATTAATCTTTTTTATCTATAATTTTTATTTATTTATAACTCAAGTATTATTAGAAGTCTCAATTTGTAATCATATACACTTTTCATCATTTGTATGTAATAATTTTTATTATAAGTAACATTGAATAGTTTGTATTTAAAAGTATAACATTGAATAAAAATTTATGTATTTGATAGACAACTTTATACACAGATCTCAATTTGTCATATTTTTCAATATTTTAATATATTACTTTATTATTTCGTTAAAAAAATTGAGTATGATTATGATTATTGATTATTGATTTGTAACTTGATTTTTATATTTTTATTTTACAAATGTGACACAATTCGTTTTTCTTGAACACTCGGACTAACTCGCTGGGATCGGGGTTCGATTGAGTGAAGAACGTAAGTCGTAAACTCAATATAAAAATGGTTTATTATAAACTAAAGGGTGGATGCACATTGAAATCTCATACTCGATTTGGATTAGACGGATGCGCGGAAAAATTAAAGGGCCGTGAACGGTGTTGGATCGCGCTAGAGCTGATGACGATTTAAAGGTCCGGTGCATACAGGTGCATACGATAAATACCGGTTTCGGCGCGCGTGAATAACAGTGCGAAAGTTTTGTTTACGCGTCGTTCAACATCGCGGCTGTATCGATGCGATTATGGGGTGCATCGTTACAAATATAATATTATATTTGAATATTATATTTTCGTGTTGTATGTATTTTAAAATTTTTTATTCATATAATATTTGTAAAATAGAAAAATAAAAATCAAGTTACAAATCAATAATCAATAGTCATAATCAATTATTTTAATGTAATAATAAAGTAATATATTAAAATATTAAAAAATATGACAAATTGAGATCTGTGTATAAAGTTGTCAATCAAATACATAAATTTTTATTCAATGTTATACTTTTAAATACAAATTATTCAATGTTACTTATAATACAAATTATTACATACAAATGATGAAAAGTGAATACGATTACAAATTGAGATGTCTAACAATACTTGGGTTATAAATAGGTAAAAATTATACATGATAAAAAATTATAGTTATTCAAAAAGAAGGGTATTATTCAACGCCAAACTGGCTATACGATATCTTTATTCGTGTTCACGACCATTGGTTCTGGTCCTTTTCAAATGGTATAATACTGTTTTTTCTCAACAGCGTTACATACTGAAAGGAACGGTATTACATTTTTAAATCATCCTACAATTTTATAATATATAAATTTACAACTTACAGAGGCCGTATGTCAAATAAATTTACAACTTACAGAGGCCGTATAAAGTCCATATATAAAACAATCAAGAAAATTCAGTTTGTACAAGTGTAGAAAACACGTCAGAGATTTGTGACGGCATGAATGGGGACTGAGTGGTAACAAATTCTACCGTTCTTTTAATCCAGGACAAATTTTGATCAGACATAAATAGATAAATAAATAGTTGAACATGTCAATATATTAGAAGATAGAAAAATAGATAAAAATATAGATGTGCTAGATGATGCATAAATGGATCAAGTACAAATATGTTAAATGATAAAAATAATCAAAATAGCTAACAGTTTCAATAATAAATAAATAAATAAAAATATAACTATAATCAAATAATGCTAACGAGGCCATCATAAATCGCGGTTAGCTTTCTGTGTCTTTTTGTACGTTTATAGCTGAATTACATTTTTTGATAAACAGCATTTCCGTTATTTCTCGTTTTTTGATATGTCTTTCTTTAGTTTGCTAACTAAGTGGTTGGTTGGAGTTACATAGAACAAACAAAAGACATTTAGAAACATAGAATATCTCACGCACACAAATTTGAATGGCAAAACCCAAAAATTTTATATAAAGAAAGACATACCAAAAAATGAGAGATAGCGGAAATGCTGTTTATCAAGAAATGTAATTCAGCTATAAACTTACAAAAAGACTAGAAAGCTAACCGCGATTTATGATGGCCTCGTTAGCATTATTTGATTATAGTTATATTTTTATTTATTTATTTATTATTGAAACTGTTAGCTATTTTGATTATTTTTATCATTTAACATATTTGTACTTGATCCATTTATGCATCATCTAGCACATCTATATTTTTATCTATTTTTCTATCTTCTAATATATTGACACGTTCAACTATTTATTTATTTATTTATGTCTGGTCAAAATTTGTCCTGGATTAAGAGAACGGTAGAATTTGTTACCACTCAGTCCCCATTCATGCCGTCACAAATCTCTGACGTGTTTTCTACACTTGTACAAACTGAATTTTCTTGATTGTTTTATATATAGACTCTATTTGACACACGGTCTCTGTAAGTTGTAAATTAATATATTATAAAATTGTAGGATGATTTAAAAATGTAATACCGTTCTTTTCAGTATGTAACGCTGTTGAGTATAACTGTTGAGAAAAAATTTTATAATTTAAAAAGACCAGAACCAATGGTCGAAAACACGTCGTGAACACAAATAAAGATATCATATAGCTAGTTTGCCGTCAAATAATATCTTTTTTTTTTAATTGTTAATCATTGCAGAAAAGAAGATTTATTTTAATAATTATGTAGAATGTTATAAAAGGAATAGAATTATGCATAGGGAAAAGTCCTTTGCTTATTCATATTTTATAAATTATATATGTATACACATAGAGTATTTATATATGTATTTATACATTGAATATAAAGCCAGAGGCGTAAATCGTGTGCTGGTTATAAAAATGTCAGAGGCGTAAATCGTGTGCTGACTACTTTAAATACCAGAGGCGTAAATCGTGTGCTGGTTATAAAAATGTCAGAGGCGTAAATCGTGTGCTGGTTACAAAAATGTCAGAGGCGTAAATCGTGTGCTGACAAATTTAAATACCAGAGACGTAAATCGTGTGCTGACTAATTTAAATACCAGAGGCGTAAATCGTGTGCTGGTTATAAAAATGTCAGAGGCGTAAATCGTGTGCTGGTTATAAAAATGTCAGAGGCGTAAATCGTGTGCTGACAAATTTAAATACCAGAGGCATAAATTGTGTGCTGGTTACAAAAATGTCAAAGACGTAAATCGTGTGCTGGTTACAAAAATGCCAGAGGCATAAATTGTGTGCTGGTTACAGAAATGCCAGAGGCGTAAATCGTGTGCTGGTTACAAAAATGTCAGAGGCGTAAATCGTGTGCTGACTAATTTAAATACCAGAGGCGTAAATCGTGTGCTGGTTACAAAAATGTCAGAGGCGTAAATCGTGTGCTGACAAATTTAAATACCAGAGGCGTAAATCGTGTGCTGGTTACAAAAATGTCAAAGACGTAAATCGTGTGGCTACAAAAATGCCAGAGGCATAAAACCGTATGCTATTTACAGATATGCCAGAGGCGTAAATCGTGTGCTGGTTTCAAAAATGCCAGAGGCATAAATTGTGTGCTGGCTAATTTAAATACCAGAGGTGTCAATCCTGGCAATGAAAATGTCAGAAGTGTAAAAAATAATTTTAAAAAGGTATCTTCGATGTTCGCGACTGAACGGACCGCAGCCATAAGATGGTACGATCCACTTCCCGCCGGTCGCATTTGTCAGCGTATGGTCGAGAGCTCCTTCGCTCCCGCTGTGCGATATTGTACCCCGTCGCGCTTATGTCGTTCAGCGCTGGCTTGTGTTTACCCCAGGTAGCCGCTTCTTCCACGCTGGTATTTGTGCCTACCTCTGTTAGACGTCTTCTCAATCTAACGTGAATTACCACGCAGTCGAAAGACCATTCAACGCTTAGACGTGTGTTTTGGCCACGAGCGCGATTATTCACGGGTCGTCTTTCTGTTACTCTTAACAATCCGTGGCTTCTGGTGCTTCTTCATGATGAAAAACGGTCCCCCCTCTCCTGGTGGAACTAGCCCCACCCCTCACTTCACACAGACACGCACCTATAGCCGATCGTAGATATTCCCGGCCTTTTCGCGTAATACGCTCCCCTTGCCTACGTCCAATCAGTTAGAGAGAGGTGGATAAGCAAACACCCTGCTTTCTGGCCTCATTGGGGACGATGACTCAGGTCTTTTGAATTTGCGGCAGCGGCAGCGCCGCTGTTTCGCTGCTTGCGCGCTCCGCGTGAGCGCGGCTAAGATCAACACTGTATCGGTAGCGGGACGTAAGTCCCGTGCGCGACGCAAATGGAGAGCAACGACAGCGATGTGTGCGATGTAACACACATCACTGCCGCTACCCTCCATGTATGTTGTAGATGCATTGCACCACCTATGCTGCACAGGCCATGCAACACAGGTGATGCAATGTGGCGCGATGAGGGCCTTGCGGAGCCCTTTGTTCGCTCGCGAACATTCGATAAAAAAAATCCACAAGAAATGAATCAGAATTACCGATATTATTATCAGGTTCAAGGCCAATTGAACATAACGCAGCGAGAATATTGTATTTTTGCCGTATGGACACCACAAAGCATGAAATTGGTGCACGTAAATAGAGACGATGTTTTTTGGAGAAATAAAATGCTGCCTCTTCTAATACGCTTCTACAACGAATGCATGCTTCCGGAAATCTTGGATAGTCGTTATAATAGGCATATGCCAATTAGAAATCCAAGCTATATTCTAGAAGCAAAGGAAGAAGCAGCTAAAAAAGTAAATATTCGAAAAAGTATTCGGCAAAATGTAGTAGAGAGTAAAAATGTCATCGGTAGAGATGAGAACAAATCTGATATTTCATTGACGAAAACAATTATTACTGCTGCGATTACTCCAGGTATAGAGCAGAATGATGATTGTGTTATTGTTAGTACAAGCAACAATCATGATATTACTGAAGATGATAAGGCAAGACATAAAAAAATTCTAGATGAGATAATTGCTCCTATTTCCTCAGTAAAAAAGAATGTCTTGCCTATGTATAGCAAATTAAATGACGAATCGTTAGATCGATTCTTACGCGTTATAAGAGAAATTTCTCATTTTGAAACGCAAAGTGTGCTACATTTAGAGTTTCCTCATATGATTGTAGCTAGTCACAGCGACAAAAGCTTACAAATAATTGGAGGAAATTGTAGTGATCACTGGAGATGTATATTTTTCGATGGCAATAAACTTCGCGTATATGACAGTTTACCTTGCTGTACATATAATAAGTTGGCAGCCAAAGAAAAAAATTATATACAACTTCGTTATCCAAAAATAAGTCAAAATGACATTATTTTTGAAAAAGTTGAAGCACAACCTGATGGTACATGTTGTGGAATTTACGCTGCAGCTTTTACCACAACTGTAGCTTTAGGAGGCAATCCTTGTAACGAAAAATATTCCAAGGATGTAAAGTGTATGAGACAACACTTTATAAAAATTATACAAGATAATAAATTATTACCTTTTCCAAAAATGTATAATGTATAAAAAATTTTTGGAAATATTTATAACAATGTTAGAGTCTCAATAAAGAAGGAAATGAAACAAGACACGTTTCAATAGAAACTATTCTGATTACAAATTATAAATAAAAAATCAGAAATGTCTATTACGACAATACTGATTATAATAAAAATCAGAAGATCGGAGAGATGAAAAAAATATGTTAGTTGCCACAACAAGGGGCCCAAGACAGACCCCTGTGGAACCCCGCAGTACATCGGCCTACAGGTTGCCAGCTCCAGTCGATTGACGAACTGGAGCTGCCTGCCGCGGAAATAATCGGCGATGATCTCCTTGAGGTAAAGGGGGAAGCCGTGATAATCCAAGGCTTCCCCCACCCATTCCCAGGGGAGGGTGTTAAAGGCGTCTAACGACACCGCCAACGCCACGTCACTTTCCCCCGTAATTCGGTCCGAGAGGGCCTTAAGCCGCATGACGGCATCCACCGTCGATCGGCCCTCCCGGAATCCGAACTGGTCCTCGCAGAGCTGGGGACCATTCCGCGACAGGTGCTGGACGAGGCGACCAGCAATGATACGCTCAAAGAGCTTTCCTACCTCGTCCAGCAAGCAAATCGGCCTGTAGGCCGAGGGCTGCTCCGCCGGCTTCCCCTCCTTGCGGATAAGGACCAAGTTGGCCCTCTTCCACAAGGAGGGGAAGGTGCCCGTCCTGAGACACGCGTCGAAGAGACGCCTCAGGCGGGCACCTACTTCGCACAAGGCCAGGGCCCACACTCGACCGGGAACCCCGTCCGGGCCGGGAGCCTTTCCACTGGCTCCCAGCCTCTTGGCTGCCGCCAAAAGCTCGACCTCTGAGACCCCGAGCCCCGGATCCCAGGAGGGAGATTCCCCCTTAGGAGGGAGGCGGACCACCCTCCGGGGGAAAAGCTTCCCCACTACCTGGTCCAGGAACTCGGGGTCCAGAGCCTCGGCAGCCGGGGGCGCCGCAGGCCTCATCCTGTTAAGGACAAGCCTGTAAGGGCGCCCCCATGGGTCCCGGTCGAGCTCCTTCAGGAGCTCATCCCAGGCCCTGGCCTTGACCCCGCGGATGGCCGAACGGAGCGCGCACCGCGCGGCGTGGTACGCGTCCGCGGCAACCGCGGTCCTCTCACTGTCACGGCCCGTCGCCCGCCGGGCGCGGAGGAGATTGCGGCGCATCAGCGTGGACTGACGCCTAAGCTCCGCAATCTCCTCGTTCCACCAGTAAGCCGCCCGACGGGGGGCGGGCCGCGAGCGGGGCATGGTTGCGTCGCACATGCGAGCGGCCATGTCCCCTACCTCCTTGGCCTCGGCCTCGGGGTCGACGTGATCCGTTGGTAAGTCGGACCACGTCTCCACCGCGGCCGAGGCCAACAGCTTGTCGCGACAGAGTCGCGACAAAGCCCACCTCCGGGGGAGTGAACGCCCCCCCCCCACTCGGTGGCGAAGCACCACCTCACGGGGGGTGGCCGTGAGGACCACCTCTATCGAGAGGTGGTCCGAGAGCGTCTTACGCTCCGCCACCCCCCATGACCTAACTAATCGCGCCGCTCCCGGGGAAGCCCAAGTCAAGTCGACAACGGACTCCCCCTGGGGACGGACGCAGGTGCTATGGACCCCCTCGTTCAACAGGAGGAGGCCCAGCTCCGCCGCCCAGCTTAGCACGATCTCGCCCCAAGCATTGGTTTGCCGGGAACCCCAAGCCCTATGCCAGGCGTTGAAGTCCCCGGCAACCAGAACCGGATGGGGGAGGCACCGGCGAATGCCGTCCCCCACTTTCCGGAGCTGTTCTTTTAGCTCGGGGCGAGATCTACTGGGGGGGCGTAAATCCCCACCACATGGAGGGCACCCCATTTTGCAATAGCGAACCCCTCCCCGACCGCCACCTGGCTGATCGGGGGGGATCGCGGGGAGTGCCTCCGTATAATGGCCGCGGAGCCGTCCACCGCCACGATCCAATTAGGATTTGGGTCGGGCAGGCGGTACGGCTCCGCGACCACGCCCAGGCCTGCGTCACGCCCGGCCAGGTCCTGCAGGAACAAGTCCTGGGCCTGCCGGGCGTGACTTAAATTGGCCTGGAGGAGCCTGGTGGACATCACTGAGTGTCCATCGGCTTCTCCTGGTCTACTGCCTCCGTGTCCATGAGTGCCCCACTAGGGGCAGCCACGGGAGGGATAGCGACGCCGTCCAGCACCTCGCCCAAGATTTCGGCGACAGCAACTGGAGCGTCATCCCTCGGCTCCCTCCTTGGAAGGGGCCGGGCATCCGCAACTCCGCTCCCAGTAGGAGTGGGGGGAGGGGCAGTCGCCGGATCAATCCCCTTTCCTCTTCCTTTTCCGCCTTTTCTCTTGGGGGGTCTGCACGCCGGGCCCCCCATGCGGTGCCCGTCCGGCCTCCCCGCGGCCTTACATACCGCGCAGGAGGCCGGCGCGGTACACTTTCCGGCCAAGTGCCCCTCGACACCGCAGCGGTAGCAAACGGGGTCCGGGTGTCCCGACCCCGCAAAATGGCGGACATTCGCCTCCGAGGGGTGGAGCCCTCCGCCACTGAGGAGGAAATTGTGTCCGCGATTGCGGAGAAAGGTGGCTGTCCCTCCTCGGAGGTGAAGGTGGGGGCCCTGAAGCCCTCTCCGCTCCCGCGGTGTTCGGGCACCGTTATGGTGCGCTGCCCCGTGGAGGCGGCGAATAAGGTGGCGCGGGGGGGCAGGCTCCAGCTCCAACTGGTAGCAGTCGGAGTTGATTTGCTGGAGCCTCGTCCCCTCTACTGTTTCAAGTGCCTGGAGAAGGGCACGTGAGGGCCAAGTGTCCCAATGAAGACCGCAGCGGGGTTTGCTACCGCTGCGGTGTCGAGGGGCACTTGGCCGGAAAGTGTACCGCGCCGGCCTCCTGCGCGGTATGTAAGCCCGCGGGGAGGCCGGACGGGCACCGCATGGGGGGCCCGGCGTGCAGACCCCCCAAGAGAAAAGGCGGAAAAGGAAGAGGAAAGGGGATTGATCCGGCGACTGCCCCTCCCCCCACTCCTACTGGGAGCGGAGTTGCGGATGCCCGGCCCCTTCCAAGGAGGGAGCCGAGGGATGACGCTCCAGTTGCTGTCGCCGAAATCTTGGGCGAGGTGCTGGACGGCGTCGCTATCCCTCCCGTGGCTGCCCCTAGTGGGGCACTCATGGACACGGAGGCAGTAGACCAGGAGAAGCCGATGGACACTCAGTGATGTCCACCAGGCTCCTCCAGGCCAATTTAAGTCACGCCCGGCAGGCCCAGGACTTGTTCCTGCAGGACCTGGCCGGGCGTGACGCAGGCCTGGGCGTGGTCGCGGAGCCGTACCGCCTGCCCGACCCAAATCCTAATTGGATCGTGGCGGTGGACGGCTCCGCGGCCATTATACGGAGGCACTCCCCGCGATCCCCCCCGATCAGCCAGGTGGCGGTCGGGGAGGGGTTCGCTATTGCAAAATGGGGTGCCCTCCATGTGGTGGGGATTTACGCCCCCCCAGTAGATCTCGCCCCGAGCTAAAAGAACAGCTCCGGAAAGTGGGGGACGGCATTCGCCGGTGCCTCCCCCATCCGGTTCTGGTTGCCGGGGACTTCAACGCCTGGCATAGGGCTTGGGGTTCCCGGCAAACCAATGCTCGGGGCGAGATCGTGCTAAGCTGGGCGGCGGATGCTTGGGGCGAGATCGTGCTAAGCTGGGCGGCGGAGCTGGGCCTCCTCCTGTTGAACGAGGGGGTCCATAGCACCTGCGTCCGTCCCCAGGGGGAGTCCGTTGTCGACTTGACTTGGGCTTCCCCGGGAGCGGCGCGATTAGTTAGGTCATGGGGGGTGGCGGAGCGTAAGACGCTCTCGGACCACCTCTCGATAGAGGTGGTCCTCACGGCCACCCCCCGTGAGGTGGTGCTTCGCCACCGAGTGGGGGGGGGGCGTTCACTCCCCCGGAGGTGGGCTTTGTCGCGACTCTGTCGCGACAAGCTGTTGGCCTCGGCCGCGGTGGAGACGTGGTCCGACTTACCAACGGATCACGTCGACCCCGAGGCCGAGGCCAAGGAGGTAGGGGACATGGCCGCTCGCATGTGCGACGCAACCATGCCCCGCTCGCGGCCCGCCCCCCGTCGGGCGGCTTACTGGTGGAACGAGGAGATTGCGGAGCTTAGGCGTCAGTCCACGCTGATGCGCCGCAATCTCCTCCGCGCCCGGCGGGCGACGGGCCGTGACAGTGAGAGGACCGCGGTTGCCGCGGACGCGTACCACGCCGCGCGGTGCGCGCTCCGTTCGGCCATCCGCGGGGTCAAGGCCAGGGCCTGGGATGAGCTCCTGAAGGAGCTCGACCGGGACCCATGGGGGCGCCCTTACAGGCTTGTCCTTAACAGGATGAGGCCTGCGGCGCCCCCGGCTGCCGAGGCTCTGGACCCCGAGTTCCTGGACCAGGTAGTGGGGAAGCTTTTCCCCCGGAGGGTGGTCCGCCTCCCTCCTAAGGGGGAATCTCCCTCCTGGGATCCGGGGCTCGGGGTCTCAGAGGTCGAGCTTTTGGCGGCAGCCAAGAGGCTGGGAGCCAGTGGAAAGGCTCCCGGCCCGGACGGGGTTCCCGGTCGAGTGTGGGCCCTGGCCTTGTGCGAAGTAGGTGCCCGCCTGAGGCGTCTCTTCGACGCGTGTCTCAGGACGGGCACCTTCCCCTCCTTGTGGAAGAGGGCCAACTTGGTCCTTATCCGCAAGGAGGGGAAGCCGGCGGAGCAGCCCTCGGCCTACAGGCCGATTTGCTTGCTGGACGAGGTAGGAAAGCTCTTTGAGCGTATCATTGCTGGTCGCCTCGTCCAGCACCTGTCGCGGAATGGTCCCCAGCTCTGCGAGGACCAGTTCGGATTCCGGAAGGGCCGATCGACGGTGGATGCCGTCATGCGGCTTAAGGCCCTCTCGGACCGAATTACGGGGGAAAGTGACGTGGCGTTGGCGGTGTCGTTAGACGCCTTTAACACCCTCCCCTGGGAATGGGTGGGGGAAGCCTTGGATTATCACGGCTTCCCCCTTTACCTCAAGGAGATCATCGCCGATTATTTCCGCGGCAGGCAGCTCCAGTTCGTCAATCGACTGGAGCTGGCAACCTGTAGGCCGATGTACTGCGGGGTTCCACAGGGGTCTGTCTTGGGCCCCTTGTTGTGGCAACTAACATATTTTTTTCATCTCTCCGATCTTCTGATTTTTATTATAATCAGTATTGTCGTAATAGACATTTCTGATTTTTTATTTATAATTTGTAATCAGAATAGTTTCTATTGAAACGTGTCTTGTTTCATTTCCTTCTTTATTGAGACTCTAACATTGTTATAAATATTTCCAAAAGTTTTTTATACATTATACATTTTTGGAAAAGGTAATAATTTATTATCTTGTATGATTTTTATAAAGTGTTGTCTCATACACTTTACATCCTTGGAATATTTTTCGTTACAAGGATTGCCTCCTAAAGCTACAGTTGTGGTAAAAGCTGCAGCGTAAATTCCACAACATGTACCATCAGGTTGTGCTTCAACTTTTTCAAAAATAATGTCATTTTGACTTATTTTTGGATAACGAAGTTGTATATAATTTTTTTCTTTGGCTGCCAACTTATTATATGTACAGCAAGGTAAACTGTCATATAC
Organism: Crematogaster levior; assembly: GCA_901521435.1. Lineage (NCBI taxonomy): Eukaryota > Metazoa > Arthropoda > Insecta > Hymenoptera > Formicidae > Crematogaster > Crematogaster levior. The sequence continues at coordinate 25,647 of CABEGB010000279.1, read as the reverse complement.
GCGAAGTTTATTGCCATCGAAAAATATACATCTCCAGTGATCACTACAATTTCCTCCAATTATTTGTAAGCTTTTGTCGCTGTGACTAGCTACAATCATATGAGGAAACTCTAAATGTAGCACACTTTGCGTTTCAAAATGAGAAATTTCTCTTATAACGCGTAAGAATCGATCTAACGATTCGTCATTTAATTTGCTATACATAGGCAAGACATTCTTTTTTACTGAGGAAATAGGAGCAATTATCTCATCTAGAATTTTTTTATGTCTTGCCTTATCATCTTCAGTAATATCATGATTGTTGCTTGTACTAACAATAACACAATCATCATTCTGCTCTATACCTGGAGTAATCGCAGCAGTAATAATTGTTTTCGTCAATGAAATATCAGATTTGTTCTCATCTCTACCGATGACATTTTTACTCTCTACTACATTTTGCCGAATACTTTTTCGAATATTTACTTTTTTAGCTGCTTCTTCCTTTGCTTCTAGAATATAGTTTGGATTTTTAATTGGCATATGTCTATTATAACGACTATCCAAGATTTCCAGAAGAATGCATTCGTTGTAGAAACGTATTAGAAGAGGCAGCATTTTATTTCTCCAAAAAACATCGTCTCTATTTACGTGCACCAATTTCATGCTTTGTGGTGTCCATACGGCAAAAATACAATATTCTCGCTGCGTTATGTTCAATTGGCCTTGAACCTGATAATAATATCGGTGATTCTGATTTATTTCTTGTGGATTTTTTTTATCGAAGATACCTTTTTAAAAAGATATTGTTTCAATGGCTTTTTCCACTGTTAAATTTTCAGCAGATAAAGGACATTTAATTTCCACCAGACCGTTTTCATCAATAGAAGAAGCACCCAAGCATGGATTTTTAATATTAATAAATAATCCACACGGTTTTATTTTTTTATTTAATTTTATAGCCAATTCTTTTCTTCCTACTTCTTCATTATCACAACTATATCTTATGGCTGCGGTAGCAATGAACAGAGGATACAAAATTATTATTATTTTTTACACTCTGACATTTCATTACCAGGATTGACACCTCTGGTATTTAAATTAGTCAGCACACAATTTATGCCTCTGGCATTTTTGTAACCAGCACACGATTTACGCCTCTGGCATTTCTGTAACCAGCATACAATTTATGCCTCTGGCATTTTTGTAACCAGCACACGATTTACGTCTTTGACATTTTTGTAACCAGCACACGATTTACGCCTCTGGTATTTAAATTTGTCAGCACACGATTTACGCCTCTGACATTTTTGTAACCAGCACACGATTTACGCCTCTGGTATTTAAAGTAGTCAACACACGATTTACGCTTCTGACATTTTTGTAACCAGCACACGATTTACGCCTCTGGCATTTCTGTAACCAGCATACAATTTATGCCTCTGGCATTTTTGTAACCAGCACACGATTTACGTCTTTGACATTTTTATAACCAGCACACGATTTACGCCTCTGGTATTTAAATTTGTCAGCACACGATTTACGTTTCTGACATTTTTATAACCAGCACACAATTTACGCCTCTGGTATTTAAATTTGTCAGCACACGATTTACGCCTCTGACATTTTTGTAACCAGCACACGATTTACGCCTCTGACATTTTTATAACCAGCACACGATTTACGCCTCTGGTATTTAAAGTAGTCAGCACACGATTTACGCCTCTGACATTTTTATAACCAGCACACGATTTACGCCTCTGGCTTTATATTCAATGTATAAATACATATATAAATACTCTATGTATATACATATATAATTTATAAAATATGAATAAGCAAAGGACTTTTCCCTATGCATAATTCTATTCCTTTTATAACATTCTACATAATTATTAAAATAAATCTTCTTTTCTGCAATGATTAACAATTAAAAAAAAAAGATATTATTTGACGGCAAACTAGCTATATGATATCTTTATTTGTGTTCACGACGTTTCGACCATTGGTTCTGGTCTTTTTCAAATGGTATTATACAGTTATTTCTCAACAGCGTTACATACTGAAAAGAACGGTATTACATTTTTAAATCATCCTACAATTTTATAATATATTAATTTACAACTTACAGAGGCCGTGTGTCAAATAGAGTCCATATATAAAACAATCAAGAAAATTCAGTTTGTACAAGTGTAGAAAACACGTCAGAGATTTGTGACGGCATGAATGGGGACTGAGTGGTAACAAATTCTACCGTTCTCTTAATCCAGGACAAATTTTGACCAGACATAAATAAATAAATAAATAGTTGAACGTGTCAATATATTAGAAGATAGAAAAATAGATAAAAATATAGATGTGCTAGATGATGCATAAATGGATCAAGTACAAATATGTTAAATGATAAAAATAATCAAAATAGCTAACAGTTTCAATAATAAATAAATAAATAAAAATATAACTATAATCAAATAATGCTAACGAGGCCATCATAAATCGCGGTTAGCTTTCTAGTCTTTTTGTAAGTTTATAGCTGAATTACATTTCTTGATAAACAGCATTTCCGCTATCTCTCATTTTTTGGTATGTCTTTCTTTATATAAAATTTTTGGGTTTTGCCATTCAAATTTGTGTGCGTGAGATATTCTATGTTTCTAAATGTCTTTTGTTTGTTCTATGTAACTCCAACCAACCACTTAGTTAGCAAACTAAAGAAAGACATATCAAAAAACGAGAAATAACGGAAATGCTGTTTATCAAAAAATGTAATTCAGCTATAAACGTACAAAAAGACACAGAAAGCTAACCGCGATTTATGATGGCCTCGTTAGCATTATTTGATTATAGTTATATTTTTATTTATTTATTTATTATTGAAACTGTTAGCTATTTTGATTATTTTTATCATTTAACATATTTGTACTTGATCCATTTATGCATCATCTAGCACATCTATATTTTTATCTATTTTTCTATCTTCTAATATATTGACATGTTCAACTATTTATTTATCTATTTATGTCTGATCAAAATTTGTCCTGGATTAAAAGAACGGTAGAATTTGTTACCACTCAGTCCCCATTCATGCCGTCACAAATCTCTGACGTGTTTTCTACACTTGTACAAACTGAATTTTCTTGATTGTTTTATATATGGACTTTATACGGCCTCTGTAAGTTGTAAATTTATTTGACATACGGCCTCTGTAAGTTGTAAATTTATATATTATAAAATTGTAGGATGATTTAAAAATGTAATACCGTTCCTTTCAGTATGTAACGCTGTTGAGAAAAAACAGTATTATACCATTTGAAAAGGACCAGAACCAATGGTCGTGAACACGAATAAAAATATCGTATAGCCAGTTTGGCGTTGAATAATACCCTTCTTTTTGAATAACTATAATTTTTTATCATGTATAATTTTTACCTATTTATAACCCAAGTATTGTTAGACATCTCAATTTGTAATCGTATTCACTTTTCATCATTTGTATGTAATAATTTGTATTATAAGTAACATTGAATAATTTGTATTTAAAAGTATAACATTGAATAAAAATTTATGTATTTGATTGACAACTTTATACACAGATCTCAATTTGTCATATTTTTTAATATTTTAATATATTACTTTATTATTACATTAAAATAATTGATTATGACTATTGATTATTGATTTGTAACTTGATTTTTATTTTTCTATTTTACAAATATTATATGAATAAAAAATTTTAAAATACATACAACACGAAAATATAATATTCAAATATAATATTATATTTGTAACGATGCACCCCATAATCGCATCGATACAGCCGCGATGTTGAACGACGCGTAAACAAAACTTTCGCACTGTTATTCACGCGCGCCGAAACCGGTATTTATCGTATGCACCTGTATGCACCGGACCTTTAAATCGTCATCAGCTCTAGCGCGATCCAACACCGTTCACCGGCCCTTTAATTTTTCCGCGCATCCGTCTAATCCAAATCGAGTATGAGATTTCAATGTGCATCCACCCTTTAGTTTATAATAAACCATTTTTATATTGAGTTTACGACTTACGTTCTTCACTCAATCGAACCCCGATCCCAGCGAGTTAGTCCGAGTGTTCAAGAAAAACGAATTGTGTCACATTTGTAAAATAAAAATATAAAAATCAAGTTACAAATCAATAATCAATAATCATAATCATACTCAATTTTTTTAACGAAATAATAAAGTAATATATTAAAATATTGAAAAATATGACAAATTGAGATCTGTGTATAAAGTTGTCTATCAAATACATAAATTTTTATTCAATGTTATACTTTTAAATACAAACTATTCAATGTTACTTATAATAAAAATTATTACATACAAATGATGAAAAGTGTATATGATTACAAATTGAGACTTCTAATAATACTTGAGTTATAAATAAATAAAAATTATAGATAAAAAAGATTAATTTAATATATTTTAAAAAATACATAAAATATTTTATTAATACATTAATAAAATATTTTAAAATTTATTAATGATTAATAACTGTCTACAATCATACATTCTATAAATTTTACAACCTATTTATAATAGAAATATATTATTTCATTTAAATAATAAAAAATACGATTCTTTTTTTATTATTTTAAAGTAATAATACTTGAGTTGTAAATAAATTTTAAATAAAAATTATAAGTATAATAATAATTATAGACGGTTTTTAATCACTAATTTCAAAACCTATGTAAATAAAATAGAAAAATAAACTAACCTTTTTATGTGTCTCCTCTTCAAAGAGTATCTGGGGCGACATGGGTGCTTCCCATCATAACTTTTCCCCATCGTAAACTTTCACGTACACTCACTTATATTTATCACTAATACGTTACGTATTACACAATGTGTAATATGTAACCACAACACACCTTACACAATCCTACAATAAACTTTGCACTAAAATACTAGCTGTCTAGTGATAGATATAACGCGTTTCAGCTTGTGCAGATTCACGTAAACAGAAACGTATCGGCACGTGTACCCGCGATCGTCACATTCAAATCTCGCTACATTACGCAGCGAGGAAAGAGCCGTGTACGTGTGCGCTTGGCGCTCGGCCAGCTAGAAGAGCGCAGACATATCTTCCGTCTCCGTCTCTCCCTCGCGCTATAGCTGACACGCTTGGCGATCGAGATCGAAAATTGTATTTCTTGCAAAGAGACAGTCGAGCTTTCCATCTGGAATTTAGTTGAATATCATATATGTTTTTATACTCTTCCTACTAATATATTTACTTTTTTTCAACGTGTCTTTAAATAATTTATGCAATACATTAAAATTAAACCTATATTAATATCATTAAAAAAATTATTTTTATATAATATTTTTTAAGGATTAATATAGGTTTAATTTAATATATTGCATAAATTATTTAAAGACATTAAAAAAAAAAAATAGAAAAAAGAAAGGTTTCGAACTCGAGATCTCCAGCGTTCTAGCCGATCGACTTACTACACGACCAAGCTTATTGCTTTGAAAGTAGGTATATCGAATTGGTTATTGCGGGGTTCCACAGGGGTCCGTTCTTGGGCCCCTACTGTGGAACCTCGCATATGACAGGGTGCTCCGCACATACCTCCCCCCGGGCAGTCATCTGCTATGTTACGCTGATGACACTCTGGTGGTGTCCGGGGGGAGGGATTGGATGGAGGCGCGGGACGCGGTAAATACCGCGACCCGCGTCGTCGTGCGCTCCATTAGGGCCACGGGACTTGAGGTTGCCCCGCATAAAACGGAGGCGATGTTCCTCTACAGGAAGGACAAGGGGCAACCTCCCCCCGCCGAAGTTTGGGTGGGGGAAGCCCGCGTTCAGGTGGGGCCCTACATGAAGTATCTCGGCCTCACCCTGGACGGGCTCTGGGGGTTTGAAGAACACTTCAGACGGGTGACCCCCAGAGCTGATAGGATGGCGGCAGCGTTAAGCCGCCTCCTACCAAACGTGAACGGTCCAGGCGTCAAACCAAGACGCCTTTATGTAAACGTGGTGCAATCGGTGCTCCTTTATGGAGCACCGATATGGGCCCCGTCCGTGGTGGCCAGCCGCAAGATTATTGCGATGATCAATCGCGTCCAGCGGCGGCTGGCCATCCGGGCGATCAGGGCCTACTGCACCACGTCACACGTGGCGGCGACAGCCCTCGCGGGGCTCCCCCCTGTTGAGTTCCTGGCGACCTCGTACGCCGAAGACTATCGGCGTACGAGGAACCGGGAGGGAAGGGGGAGCGCCCGACTGTTACCGGGGGATGCCGCCAAAATTAGGAAGGACGCCCGCCGTCGCGCCGTGGAGGCTTGGCAAGCCTCCATCCGCGGCGCAGCGGCGGGCAAATGGACCGTTCACGCCGTCCAGCCCTGTCTGCCCGAATGGGCGGACAGAGGGGGACGCGGGCTAACGTTCCGCCTGACACAGGTGCTCACCGGGCATGGTTGCTTCGGTGAGTACCTGTGCAGGATAGGCAAGGAGCGCACGACAAAGTGCCACTGCGCGGCCGGCAGGGACTCGGCGCAGCACACGCTGGCGGTGTGTCCAGCGTGGGCAGACGAGCGCCGGGCCCTGACCGAGTGTGTGGGCACGGACCTCTCCCTCCCTGCCCTTATTAGGGGCATGTTGGAGGGAGAGGCAAAGTGGAAGGCGGTCTCCTCCTTTTGCGAGGTAGTTATCTCGCAGAAGGAGGAGGCAGAAAAGATCAGGAGGGGGGAGGTGGAGGTGGTACCTCCTTCCTCCCCCTCCAACGGAGGCAGCAATGGAGACGGCGACGGCGGGGACCCCCCTCCTCGTGTTTTGAGGAGGGTGATGAATCGTCCCCGCCGTCAACCAGCCCACTTAAGGGTCTGAACTTAATGGGGGGGTCCCCCGAGGGCCAGTGCACTTTGCACTGGTCCAAGTGAAAACAGGGGGTCCCCCCCTGGGGAGGGGGCTTCTTTGCCCCCTCCCCATTATCATTGAAGATGCCGGGAAGGCGCGTCATCTCCCTCTCGGCGGGGGGTGACCCAGGGGCGGGGGCCCCTGGGTAACTCACGCCCCCCACCCCCCAAGTGGGGCGGGGGAAGGTTTCGGGGAGCCGAACCTTCCCCTTATCAGAAAAGTTATTGGAGGAGGGGACCTCTCGTTCCCCTCCATCCCCGAGTTAGAGGCCGCATGTGGCAGCGCTCTACCTTTGTGGGAGGTGGGTGGTTAATTCTCACCCCCTCCCCGGGTACGAGGCGACATGCGGCCATGCCCGAGGGGTGGAAGGACGAAATGCCACAGGCGATACCCTTCCACCCCTCACCAGGGCAAAGATAGGCTCCCCCCAGGGGTTTTAGTGGGTATGCCGGAGGGGAACTTCTCTCCCCTCCGGTGAGTCCCACATAACCCGTAGAGGTCCCCCCGGGCCTCTCGGGTATCCATAAAGGATTTCCCCTGGGATACCAAAAAAAAAAAAAAAAGGTATTGAATTGGTAGATTACGTACTGACTTTATTTTTATTTCTAAGAAAATAATGGTACGAGTTATTGTACCATGTATTATATTAGTAGGAAGGGTATCAGTTATGTAACATATTGATACCTCTATTTTTTAATTTTAATGTATTGCATAAATTATTTAAAGACACGTTGAAAAAAAGTGAATATATTAGTAGGAAGAGTATAAAAATATGTATAAAAACATATATAATATTCAACTAAATTCCAGGTGGAAAGCTCGACCGTCTCCTTGCAAGAGATATAATTTTCGATCTCGATCGCCAAGCGTGTCAGCTATAGCGCGAGGGAGAGACGGAGACGGAAGATATGTCTGCGCTCTTCTAGCTGGCCGAGCGCCAAGCGCACACGTACACGGCTCTTTCCTCGTGTGCGTGATGTAGCGCGCACACAAGGAAAATGCCGTGTCCGTGTGCGCTCGACGCTCGGCTAGCTAGAAGAACGCAGACGTATCTTCGCATTATAAATTTGTGTACATACATACATACATACATACACATATATGCCCCATATATATATATATATATATATATATTAGGGTGGCCCAAAAAAAACGATAATTGTTTTTTTTCGAGTCTCGTACAAAAATATGTGAGCTTACAATGTTTTAAGAGTCCCCTCCAAACGGCAGTTCAAAAAAAAATTTTTAAAGGGTCGCTCCAAATTTTTTTAAATTTGTCAAATCGTCAAAAATCGATTTTTTTTTTTAATTTTTTTCTCATTATTTCATTTTTTTTTTCAAAAAAAATAATAAAGATCCTGAAAATTTCAAGTCGAAATTTTAATACTTAAAGGTCGCTCCGAATTTTTCAAAGTTACCAAGGCAAGTACTTTATATCTTTTCGAGCGACTTCTGAACATGAATATCAACGAACTTAATATTTTTTTTTTTGAATTTGACATACTAAAGAATGGATTTAAAACACGAGAATCAAAAAAAAAATTGAATGAACATTTTTCACTATTGTTGTGTAATTGTCAAAAAATCATAATTTTTTTAATTTTTTAAATTTATTTATTTTTCAAAAATTAACATTTTAATAATATTTTTATAACATTTTTATAAACTTTAGACACAGCAATAGTCAATTATTAACAATATTTAGAATATCAACATTTTTTAACTTTCTTTACCAAAGTATTTTTTACATATTAACTAACACTCGAAAAAACTTTACTTTAGTTCAACAATAGTCAACGCTTAAACAAATTAAAAACAGAATCAAAAATTTACTTCAACAATGTTTTAGTATTATTGTTAAATATATTAAGTATAATTAATTTTACTTTGTGGCTTGATCAAAATAATTTATCAAACTTCTTTTTGTAGCGTTTGGAAACATTTTTCTATTTGCTTCAATTACTTGCAATAAGTATTGTTTTTGTTCCTCGTCAGTCACAGTATCATGATATGATTGCATTAGAGCAATCCCACGTTCAGCTGAATCGTTCACAACTTCTAGTTCCTGAACAATCTTCAATCCTTCTAAATAACTTTTAACTTTTATATTATTAAAATGTTAATTTTTGAAAAATAAATAAATTTAAAAAATTAAAAAAATTATGATTTTTTGACAATTACACAACAATAGTGAAAAATGTTCATTCAATTTTTTTTTTGATTCTCGTGTTTTAAATCCATTCTTTAGTATGTCAAATTCAAAAAAAAAAATATTAAGTTCGTTGATATTCATGTTCAGAAGTCGCTCGAAAAGATATAAAGTACTTGCCTTGGTAACTTTGAAAAATTCGGAGCGACCTTTAAGTATTAAAATTTCGACTTGAAATTTTCAGGATCTTTATTATTTTTTTTGAAAAAAAAAATGAAATAATGAGAAAAAAAATAAAAAAAAAAATCGATTTTTGACGATTTGACAAATTTAAAAAAATTTGGAGCGACCCTTTAAAAATTTTTTTTTGAACTGCCGTTTGGAGGGGACTCTTAAAACATTGTAAGCTCACATATTTTTGTACGAGACTCGAAAAAAAACAATTATCGTTTTTTTTGGGCCACCCTAATATATATGTATATGGGGCATTCTTTGTCAACTGGGCCACCCCTCCTCCCCAAAATTCATGTTCACTAAAAAAATCGTTCCAGGGCTTAAAATTTAGCTTAACATGTCTACTTTTGCTTCCCAAGTGGCAGGAAGTAAAATTCAAAATGGCGGACAGGGGGCGACGTCAAGAATGAAAAAATCTCACAAAATCCATTGTATATCTTATATAAATAATGGTAACATCATGCATTAAAAATTTTTTCATGAGCCAAAATTGTGCGTTCATATACGTACTTTACACACCGTTACTGTTTTTCTAACAATTCAAAATGGCGGACCCAATATGGCCGACCAAAATGAAAAAAATCGCTTGATTCAGACGAAACTCGGTTCTAGGGGGTTTTTGAGGTCGCTGATTCCGAATCTGAAGTTAAAATTTGGAAATTCAAAATGGCAGACCCAACATGGACGTAGTAAAGAATGTGAAAATGAAAAAATGTCTCTGTGTTTAACCAGGGTTGACACTGTCATCACATTTAAATTGTGAAGCCCACATTACTTTTTCATTTTTTTTCATTTTTTTCATTTTTTGTTTTTTTGTTACTTTTTTCATTTTTTTTGTTTTTTTGTTTTTTTGTTTAACCAGGGTTGACACTGTCATCACATTTAAATTGTGAAGCCCACATTACTTTTTTCATTTTTTGTTTTTTTTTAAATATTTTTCTTATTTTTCATAAATTAAATAAACTAAAAAGTAAAAGGAACGTAATCTGTTGCTGCTGAATATCTTTTTAAGGATAGAGTTTGATCATTTAACAACGAAATCGAATGCAGCTTTTGGATTCGCGGAATAGGTAAAGCGGGGTTAAATCGAGCTGTGAGCTTTCTCTTGGCTTTATCGTGAGCTGTCTTGCTGTAAAAAAAGATGGAAATTGTTTTAAAATTTTTGACGGCCCAGTTATACAGAGCTGATGGCGTTAATATGGCCTCGGTTGGTTTGGCCAGCAGACTCGCTCTTGTCGCTTCTCGTTTGAACGTGGCACCAATTCCATCGCAAGCATTTTTTCCGTGAGCCGTAGAGTGAAAATGCCATTCAGCTGGAATCCCAAAGTCACGCTCGTGGTTTATTAAATTGCTCACAGCAAACTTATTTTTAAAGTGCTGCTTAGCACCGTCGCTGAAGTAAATTACCTTCTTCGCATTCAGGCATTTCTTCAATTCAGGGATTAGAATGCTCTGAATGGTATAAACAGCGGCAGTGTTATGCTGAGTACTGTCTGATAAAAAGATTAAACTCCAATGCTGTATCTCATTATTTTCTTTATAATAATAGACCACTGGAAATACAGTGCACTGGTCATTATTGAAATGAAAAGCCTGCGATGCGTCTTGTGCGACGTATTTATAATTTTCTGAGAAATCTAATGTAACGAGAACTTCATTCTCACGCAAGCCGTTTTTAAGATTTTGAAAATATTCAGTCTGCTGTTTTGAAATGAATGAATGAGGTTTCAATACTGTTAGCTTATCGACTAATTCCTCTACAAAATCTGCAGGTGGAAGCACCTTTGTAATTAAAGTTGATCTGTCAGTAGATGTCCAAGCACTAAATTTTACATTAGTGATATTGTTACGTAGCAAAATTTGTAACAAATTTTCAGACAACTCGGCAGATCCTGGGCATTTTGTACATTCATCGAGATGACACGCTGCAGTCGATTGTTCACACATCATTTGTTGCAAACAATCTTTGTATGTACTAATTGTTGTTTCCGACCTCAGCGTCAAATTCTGCTCATTAATAGCGTCTAACATCAATTTACAATTTTGATGAATCGTGCAAACGCATACACAATGCGTTCCCCGAGATCCCGCAAGAATACATTGCTTCGGGCGCAATTGTGCAAATTTACTGAAACTTATCTTGATATCCGCATAAGAATCTTTAAACTGTAAGAAAAGTCCTCTTAAGTCCGCGAATAACAGACGTTTTTGCATCAAAGAACGCTCACCGTGAATTTTAACCGAAACCACATCTTTTACCCCTGGCATTATTCTACTGTTGGAGTCACTTTCATAGAACCTTCTTACTACCTCAACAGTTTCTTTCGGTAAAGTTTTACCCTGTTTTGCTGTGGTACAAGGTAAAACACCTTTTGATTCTTTTAATGATTTTGCTTTTCCAGCGATTTGTCTTGAACAACCAAATTTACAAGCAATTTTTCTAGCACTCCACATTGATGGCAAAATAGTGAGAATCGTTAGTCGCTCTGGATCGTTAGCATTTAAAGAAGAAAACTTTTGTTTTAATCCATCCAACATATCTTCTAATTCAATCTCTCGTTGTGATCGTAGCGTAACGCAACTAGTACTGGTATGCGAACTATCATCGTCTTCATCCATATTATTTGATGTGTCAAAAGATTGCTCTAGCATTTCATTTATTTCTCCCTGAAGATGTGGAACTTTCATTCGACGGCATTCCCAACAAACTTTACAACTTACTGGAAGACTAGGAAATGTACTACGCAATGTTTTTGACAATGATCGTAAATCTGTACCTTTATGCGTATCCCGATTATACGGATTGCAACATCTGTCACCGTGCACATTTCGAACATCAGCCATATTGGTATAAATTGTTTTACTGTACACGATAGCACATTAATCGTTTTGTATCTATAGTTAACGAATAAGTGTTATACAACTTATAATATAAGAATAACAAAATTTCTTTTAATATGTATATGAAAATAATAGACGCATCACAGTACGCTCAGCGGGATCGATGTTTCTACAAAATCACTGCCTGGCACCTGGCCCTTATATTAGCCGCGACTTACTTCGCTTGCGAGAAACGCTTTACGTTCAACGCGGGTCAACTGAACCGTTCTAATTACACGGAAAGACTCAAAGACGACTGAGCACTGATCGACACAGCATAACACCCCGAATAACCGCGAGTAACAAATTTTGTTCAAAATGAGTCATTTTAAAATTTGTTTGACCCTCATATTGGATCCGCCATTTTGAATTTGGTAAAACTAACGTCCGATTCGTAATCAGCGACCCCAAAAACCCTTATAAATAAATCTATAGTAAAAAACAAAAAAAAAAAAATGCTAACGATCCAGAGCGACTAACGATTCTCACTATTTTGCCATCAATGTGGAGTGCTGGAAAAATTGCTTGTGAATTTGGTTGTTCAAGACAAATCGCTGGAAAAGCAAAATCATTAAAAGAATCAAAAGGTGTTTTACCTTGTACCACAGCAAAACAGGGTAAAACTAAAAAAAAAAAATGAAAAAAGTAACAAAAAACAAAAAATGAAAAAAATGAAAAAAAAAAAAAAGTAATGTGGGCTTCACAATTTAAATGTGATGACAGTGTCAACCCTGGTTAAACAAAAAAACAAAAAAACAAAAAAATGAAAAAAGTAACAAAAAAACAAAAAATGAAAAAAATGAAAAAAAATGAAAAAGTAATGTGGGCTTCACAATTTAAATGTGATGACAGTGTCAACCCTGGTTAAACACAGAGACATTTTTTCATTTTCACATTCTTTACTACGTCCATGTTGGGTCTGCCATTTTGAATTTCCAAATTTTAACTTCAGATTCGGAATCAGCGACCTCAAAAACCCCCTAGAACCGAGTTTCGTCTGAATCAAGCGATTTTTTTCATTTTGGTCGGCCATATTGGGTCCGCCATTTTGAATTGTTAGAAAAACAGTAACGGTGTGTAAAGTACGTATATGAACGCACAATTTTGGCTCATGAAAAAATTTTTAATGCATGATGTTACCATTATTTATATAAGATATACAATGGATTTTGTGAGATTTTTTCATTCTTGACGTCGCCCCCTGTCCGCCATTTTGAATTTTACTTCCTGCCACTTGGGAAACAAAAGTAGACATGTTAAGCTAAATTTTAAGCCCTGGAACGATTTTTTTAGTGAACATGAATTTTGGGGAGGAGGGGTGGCCCAGTTGACAAAGAATGCCCCATATATATATATATATATTATATATATTATATATATATACACAATGAGACACTCTATATACACATTCACACACACACGTGCACGCACACAAGTGTGTACATATGATGTGCAACAAGCTATGTGTGTATATTTTTTATAATTATATAATTATATAATATTAATATATTATATAATATTATATATATTATATATTTATAATAATTATAAAAAATATATACACATAGCTTGTTGCACATCATATGTACACACTTGTGTGCGTGCACGTGTGTGTGTGAATGTGTATAATGTGTATCATTGTGTATATACTATATTATAATATAAATATGCTATATACATTTCATACGTTTAATTTGTATACTTGGAATCTCACTATTATGTGGTAATACGTTATCAATATTATATATATATACAGGGTGTCCCATGTAACCTGACAAATCGAAATAACTAAAAAAATACGCATTGGACGACATAATATCCAAAATAAAAGTTGTTCCTGTCGAAGAGCGTCGTCGAATGATACCAAAATTGACCCTGCCCCCGCTCCCCTGGGGGTAGGGTGGGGGGCAACTTTTAAATCTCAAACGGGAACCCCCATTTTTTATTGCAGATTCGGATTCTCCATAAAAAAATAAGTAAGTTTTATTCGAAACATTTTTTTTGATTCGTGACAGATGGCGCTGTAAACGATGAAATAGAAAGATAGTGGGGGTAACGAAAGATTGAGACTGGGCATTGGATAACAATTTTTAAGAAAATTTTAGTAATTTTTATAACAATTTTTGAGGAAAGTACCTAACGAATCAAACTCCTCTCGCCTCTCACCTTCGGGGTACTTGTTTTCGGTGAGTCCCCTTGCCTCTCACCTTCGGGGTGCTTGTTTTCGGTGAGTCCCCTCGCCTCTCACCTTCGGGGTGCTTGTTTTCGGTGAGTCCCCTCGCCTCTCACCTTCGGGGTGCTTGTTTTCGGTGAGTCCCCTCGCCTCTCACTTTCGGGGTGCTTGTTTTCGGTGAGTCCCCTCGCCTCTCACCTTCGGGGTGCTTGTTTTCGGTGAGTCCCCTCGCCTCTCACTTTTGGGGTGCTTGTTTTTGGTGAGTCCCCTTGCCTCTCACCTTCGGGGTGCTTGTTTTCGGTGAGTCCCCTCGCCTCTCACCTTTGGGGTGCTTGTTTTCGGTGAGTCCCCTCGCCTCTCACCTTCGGGGTGCTTATTTTCGGTGAGTCCCCTCGCCTCTCACTTTTCGTTAAGTACTTTCCTCAAAAATTGTTATAAAAATTACTAAAATTTTCTTAAAAATTGTTATCCAATGCCCAGTCTCAATCTTTCGTTACCCCCACTATCTTTCTATTTCATCGTTTACAGCGCCATCTGTCACGAATCAAAAAAAATGTTTCGAATAAAACTTACTTATTTTTTTATGGAAAATCCGAATCTGCAATAAAAAATGGGGGTTCCCGTTTGAGATTTAAAAGTTGCCCCCCACCCTACCCCCAGGGGAGCGGGGGCAGGGTCAATTTTGGTATCATTCGACGACGCTCTTCGACAGGAACAACTTTTATTTTGGATATTATGTCGTCCAATGCGTATTTTTTTAGTTATTTTGATTTGTCAGGTTACATGGGACACCCTGTATATACATATGTCCCATTTTAATGTCCCACCCCAAATAACTTTTTTATTTTTGGTTGTAGAAAAAAATGTTTCAGACAAAAGTTGTATGGTTTCGAGGGGGACATAAGATGGTGGCATTAGTTTGACCTTGAATAATTGCTTGAAGATCACATGAAGGTTACTTTCAATTTCTTAAATGGAACTACCTACTTTTCATTACATATTCTTGTAACTTATCTCAAGAGCTTTCCAAAACACTATAATAAAGTATTTTTTCATAAAGTACTTTTTGAGTTACGAGGCTTGAAAGATACAGTATTTTGACATAAAATACAAAATATCTTAAGAAACATTCAGTTTTCGATAATCTTATCTTGATATATTTTGCATAGAATAATGAAATCAATCAATTGGTGTAAAGAAAACACATGGTTGATTTGAAAAAAAAAATGTTACCAAACATCACAAGTATGTACTTTGCAATTCGAAAAGTAAATAATGAAAAAATACTTTATTATAGTGGAAAGCTTTTCAAGCTTTCCACTATAATAAGCTTTCCACTATAATAAAGTATTTTTTCATTATTTACTTTTCGAATTGCAAAGTACATACTTGTGATGTTTGGTAACATTTTTTTTTCAAATCAACCATGTGTTTTCTTTACACCAATTGATTGATTTCATTATTCTATGCAAAATATATCAAGATAAAATTATCGAAAACTGAATGTTTCTTAAGATATTTTGTATTTTATGTCAAAATACTGTATCTTTCAAGCCTTGTAACTCAAAAAGTACTTTATGAAAAAATACTTTATTATAGTGTTTTGGAAAGCTCTTGAGATAAGTTACAAGAATATGTAATGAAAAGTAGGTAGTTCCATTTAAGAAATTGAAAGTAACCTTCATGTGATCTTCCAGCAATTATTCAAGGTCAAACTAATGCCACCATCTTATGTCCCCCTCGAAACCATACAACTTTTGTCTGAAACATTTTTTTTTACAACCAAAAATAAAAAAGTTCTTTGGGGTGGGACATTAAAATGGGACACCCTGTATATATACATATACAGGGTGACCCATTTTAACTTCCCCACCGGATTATCTTGAAAGGAATGCACTTTCTGAAAAAAAGTTTCAGATATAAGTTTTAGTATTTTTCCCTGGCTATTGAATGGCGATATTGAATTTGACCTCAATTGTGAATGTGAAGGTCATTTAAAGGTCAAGTTAATTTTTTTAAATGGGAACCACTATTTTTTATTACATATTCTTGTAGCTGACTTCAAGAGCTTTCCAAAACACTTATGTATATCTTTGGTACAATTCGGGGACCATTTTTGATACATATGGTATATTTTGAGAACATTTTATACTTTTGAGGACCGTCCTCATTATTTTTTTTCCCTGTGGTATGTTTTGAAGACTGTCCTGAAAATTACAATGTTTTCGGTTGGTAATATTTGAGGACATAAAATCTATCGATTAAAAGTCTTCATAATAGACCAAATACATATGAATATTTTGTATTTGGTATATTTTCAGGACATAAAAAAATTCAATTTATTAGCATAATATTCTTATGTCTTTAAGCTTTACACTTGTTTTTTTTCATTTTCACTGGTATTAAAATAAAGAAAATGAATGCTAAATCACTATAATAATGCAACCTCTGTATTAATTTTGAGGATTGTCCTTAAAATTAGTTTTTTTAGTTGGTAATATTTAAGGACAAAATCTGTCGTATAAAAGTCTTCATAAAAGATCAAATGTATGTGAATATTGTATATTTTGAGTGAATATTGTGAATTTTGTATATTTTAAAGACATATAAAAGTTTAATTTTTAGCTGTACTTGTTTTTTTCATTTTCAAAAGCAATAAAACAAAGAAAATAAATGCTAAAACATAATAATGCTATCTCTGTATTAATTTATTAATACATGTCCTCAAAATATATCTATATTTCTGCTTTTTTCTAATTTATATTTCTTTATTATTTATCTTTAGAAAATCCAAGAAAAACAAAAATAAGAATTAAATATTAAAAATAATTAACAAAAGTAGGAAAACCGTATAAACCGTAGGAAAACTAAGAAATTATTGTATTATATAACATTTATTAACATATGTCCTGAAAGTATCCCAATCGCGTGTTTTTCTGACTTTCTACTCATTTTAAACGTTCCAAAATTACTAAAAAAGTAATGAATTTTAAATTATTAAAAAATTTATTAGAAATAATCAACATAGGAAGATAGCAGAAAGAAAATTTATTGTAAATGTTTTAATTATTATACATATAACGTCAAATGATATATTTACAAATACATACAAATAGTATATCCTAAAATATAAATAATTTTAGTATATATATTTATTTAATTATTGATAATAAAGAGCGAATAAACAGAAATAATTAATGGAAGAAAATTGCAGGAAAAAGAAGAGATATCGTATTATACGTTCCGTTTCAATTTATTAATACATCCTCAAAATTTAATAAACCGTATTTTTCTAATTATTCTTTTTTGCTAATTTATTCTTATCGATCTTATCAATAAATCTTAGATATTAAATCACCTTATAGAGGGGTGAGGGAAAGGGGTAGAGAGAGAGAGAAAGAGAGAGAGAGAGATAGTATGGTTATACACACACTTAAAAAATATTAAATAACTATTTTAAAATTATCACAAAAATCGCATCAGAAAAATTTTTTCAATACTTAAAAAGTGATTCAGTGTCTAATATATCTAGGTTATTCACTTGACGCTATAAATGCTTCGAGACATTCCTTCAGTAAAGAAAGAAAGAACACTTCGAAACATTTATACTGGATCGCAATCATAAATATTATATAGATCGAGCATTAACTATTTGTATGTACAAATACAATAAAAGTCCTCAAAATACCCATCTACGTAAAACAGTTAATATTCTACAAATAAAGTATAATTAGGAATACAGCTATAGCAATTATACATATTGTATAGTTAAAAGTGATATTGCTTGGCTTAAATTAAAATATGTATAAAAATTTCAATTTTATACATCCATGTCCCCGTAATAGTCCATACATAAACATATATATGTCCTCATATCAATCCATTGGCTGTAATATTTGTATATTCTTAAAATGGACTACATATGTTAACTTTATAATTTTGACATAGTTTTCACAAAAATAATATAGAATATAGATGATTGCGAAAAGTAGTTGTATTGACTAAATAATATTTATTGCTTCTAAATATACGCATCCCAAGTAGCACATGTTTGTTTCATATGTACGTTTCCTAAACGTATCCAATAGTTTAGAAAACGTATATGAAACAACATGTGCTATCTGAAATGTATATAATTTGTCTTTATGCCTGTGATCCACTTGACGCTACATATGCTTTGAAGCATTCTTTTTCTCTGTTCTTTTAAGAGAGGAAGAAAGAAGGAACGCTTTGAAGCATTTGTAGCGTCAAGTAGATCACAGCCTAAATGTTTTTGAAATATATCAAGCGCGCATTTGATACAATTTGGGAACATTTTTTGATAAATATGGCATATTTTGAAGACTTTTAAAAATTAGAAGTTTATTCGTTGGTGCGTATACTATTTTTAAGTTTATTTTTATTTTTTATTATATTTTGACTTAATATCTTTATTAAAAATGTTACAAAATAAAAATATATTTAAAAAAGTGTTTTTTTTTCTTTCATATTCATACAATCATACATCATGCGTCGAAACGCTTCCAACTGACATAATTTCTTACGTTTTTTAAATATCTTATTATCAGTAATGACACTAAAATATGAAAAGTTCTAAGTATCAAAAGTATTGTTCATTGGATATCGAACAGACACAGAATAATATTGTATCGACTGTGTCTCTTGCTGAAAAACAATCTAAGAATACTTTTTATTCGATAGATTTTATGTGCTCGAATATTATCCACTATAAACTTTTAATTTTAAGAACAGTTCTCAAAATATACCATATGTATAAAAAAATGTCCTCGAATTGTACCAAATATATATACATATTATATACAATTATATACAGTTTAAATCATATAAGTGCCTGTATTTTTTATTCATTATATTTTTTATTAAGAAGATAAGAAAAAAAACAGGCAACGTGAACGATTTTTGTGTTTATTTTTATTGTTCGTGTCTATTTATATCATATAGTTTTTATTAAGACGTGTTATGTATTTAATATAGAACAGGGATACGTAATTGATCGAATCTGGCCCGCAAGGCTTTACAATCCGAACTCCGACAAAAAAAGCAAAAAATATAATAATAATGTTTTAAATTTAGCTGCTACGGCTCGCAATATAATCTCAAATTTCACATTTGGCCCAAAAAATTTAGTTGCGTTTCCCCTGATATAAAAAATATAATATAAATAAAAAAATTTTTTATAGTGTACAGTTTATTGCATTGTATTTAAAATACATTTAAAAATACATTTCAACCTGTAATCTCTTGCAGTGCAATTTTTCAAATATTGTATATTGCATTAAATTCAAAACATTCAATAAACATAAAAACTGTAATTATTGCACAATAATTATTACACTATGAAAATTAAATAATTAAAGTTTTAATATTTATTTTATATTTAAACTTAAAACTATAAACATGGAGACTATAACTTTTATTATCACATACAATTATAACCATCACATTATGAAAATCAAACCCAAGTAATTATTTTTAATTAAAAATAATCATTTTTAATTAAAATTTAAATTAAAGTTTCAATATTTATTTTGTGCAATATTTAAACTTAAGACAATAAGCAAAAAAAACTATAATTATCACAATATGAAAATTAAACATAAATAATCATTAAATCAAGTTTAAATTAGTGCTTTAATATTGCACATTGAATTATTTTTTAAATACTAAAAAAATGTTATGACGATTTCTGCGACAGTTTTAAAAATTATTTAATTTCTTTTTCTGCGTGTGTAACCATACTCTCATTTGAAGAACTGTTCGTTTAGTTAGACATGGAGTACTAGATATAAGATTCTGCATTTCTTTTCCAGTTATTAGTATATCAGTTTGTAATTGTTTTCCAAATGTTTCTAATACAATTTTTTTCTCTTCTTGTGTCCAAGTTGCTCGTTTAACAGGCGTCACAAATGCATCTGTACATAAAGAAAATTAAACAAATCATATCTAAATATGCTTTTTACATTGTGATTGTTTAATATCAAATAACATCACCAATTTATTAGTTGAATATACACGATAAATTAAATTTCTTACCCTTTGATCTGCGTTTTTTTTGTACAGTTCTCATTTCAGTTTTTGTACGTTTTTTATACACTGAGCCTGCAAAACATTAAAATAGAAACATTAAAATTATAATAAGGTAATCTATCTATATATTTCGGAAATAAATTTTTTACTTACTATCACTCGATTGCTGCAAACTATCTTCAAATATTTCATTCTCTTTGCTTTCTATATTTTTGTTACTTTCAGCTTCACTGTCGCTTTCATCAATTAAATTGTTTGCTGCATCTCTCACACCTTGTGCAGCTTCTAGAAGTTGTGAGACTTCTGTAATATCTTTAATTATTACCGGCTTTCTATACACTTCCTTGTGTATTTTTTCATGATGGCCCATGAAATTGGCTAGATCTGTAATCTGATTGTCCGTTAAATTAAGAGTTATTCCCATAGTGGCTATATGTTTCTAGTGTAGTGCCACGTAACGTGTCAGGAAATTCGGCTTTGCTCTCTTTAGCAAAACGCAACATAACTCGATATGCACGTAAATGTTTATCAATAATTTTGTCATGTCCTGGAATACCAAATAAATAAGGATTTTTTAAGTGCACTTTGGCTTTATTTCTTAACTGTAAAAACATTTGTGCACATTCCAAATTAAGTTCATCTAATATTATAGGAACAGTTCTTCCTAACTTTCCGCGTATACAAAATCGGACATATTTTTGTGCTTGTTCTCTTTCTTCTTTAGATAATTTACTGAACGTATCGATATTTTCATTAATTTTTTCGTAATTTTTAAAATCAGAAATTAATATTCGTTCAGTTTCTCCTGGTCGGCGGCGATTAAATAATTGTATTGATGTTAAAGTAGCTTCTTCAAGAGAAATCCAATCAGATAATGAAAATTTGTTTTTCAAGTTATTGTATGATTCTTTTTGCACTTTTAATAGATGATTCCGCAATTTTTGTATATCTTCCATTGTAGGAAGTTTTGTAATTTTTTGTCTTCTAAATTGAGATTGAGATTCGACTACAGTTTTGTTAACACTTGCTCCATAATCAACCGTTAACAGTTTTAAAAAATTTTTTGTATTTATTTTCGTGTTATCATCATGTTCTTTTATGCATTTTGTTATTAAAAGTTCGCCAATATACTTTACGTAAGTACCAAGATTAGATGCAATAGCAGGCTTTTCATAAGTATCTTTTTCTTTGTCATATTGTGCAACAATATTTATTGCATCTAAAAAAGTATCATAATATTTTGGATCGTAAATAGAAGTCAAAGACGTAATATCATTATTAATATCTCTCATCGCTATCAATAGACGACTTACAAGCCGCAATCGAGCTCGAATCATTTGTAAATGATGCGATGAGTGTCTATATTTTTTGCACTGGGAATTCGCATACAATAATAATAAACTATCATAACGAATATTGCGCGTTACGTCATCATCTCTCATTACTGGTAAAACTAATCGCCGTACTCTTTCATCAGCTTCTTTGAGACATTTGCCTTCTAATCTTCGACCCATTACTTTAACAATGCGACTTTTTTCTCCTGTCCGACCTGTACATTTTTTGAAATGATGTCTTAATGTCGATTTTAAATAATGACCCTTGCAATTCCCACATGCCAAATAATTTTTCAGAATCTTTGGTTGATTTTCTCTTGCTCGTCTACATGGAATAAAACCTTGCCCTTCGTATTGTTTTTCAATATTAAATTTGAAATTTCCTCTTTTTCTTAAAGTATCGATGATCTTTCTTCTTTCGCTACAACCTTTAGGTAAATATTTAAACTTTTGAACGTCAGGTTCCTTAGAATGAACTAATTCGAAATGTCGAGCAATTTTTGCTTGCATTTTGTGACAGAACACACACATATATTTTTTTGTGCCAGCTAATTTTGTAGGTATTACTGTTTGTTCATCTTGCCGAGTTTCACATCCCGCAATATTACTAACATCCATACCTGTGGATATCGTCGAATCATTACACAGCCCCACAAAAAAAAAAAAAGTTTCTGACCTGGGGGTCTCACTATGCTTACTATACGTTTTTGGGGTCGCTGAATCCAAATCGAGGGTCTATATAGCTCCATCGGGTCTAGGTTTAGCCATAACCTAAAAAAATAGGCCCAAAAATACCGAAAAACATGAAATATCTGCTAGTAAAGTATTTCTAACCCAGGTAACCCCGTACACTCTTAGCCCCATAATTCCTATACCCCATGCACACTAAAACCCCATAATCCAATGATACCATAAGCTCGAAACCAGATCAACAACAGAGATTCAGGTTTCTAACTTTAGGAAGTCATTGAAAAAAAGTTTCTTACTTCTGGGTCTTACTATGCTTACTAGATGTTTTCGGGTTCGGTGAATCCGAATCCAATATCCATATAGCTCCATAGGCTCAAGATTTAGCTGTAACCTCAATAAAAAACCCAAAACCCTCGGTCGAGGATGCTAATTGTCCAATCAAAGTAACCTAAGGTATACAGTGCACTAAAATCTGTAATGACCTTGTTTTCGATTCATACGTTAACTTATCCCATGTTTATTTTCTATATGAATCAAACTTACCGTCGGCATTAGCGTTACCCGATATACACCGCGAGGAGGTTGCACGATCGGATTTAGTATATCATTTAGTCCTGAGAAGGGCTGTTTGATATAATTATGGCTACTATAGCATAAAGAGCTAACTATTTTCTTTCTTACTGCTATAACGTGTTCTTTTGTCTTCGAATGAGCGATGTAAAGGCCTTTTTTTACGTTTTTTGCTATGCTCCGTATCTCTCTTAATCATCCAACAGTAGTCTGCCAGCATGTTCACATCCCATCGACCTTGATAACGAGTTTCCACTATTTTAAGGTCTTGATGGAAACGTTCACCCTGCTCCTCGCTAAAATGTCCTAGGTTAGCAGGGAATTTATCTATATGGGAGTCGAGGAAATGAAGTTTTAAGTTCATTAAACAGCCAAGTTTCTCGTAGTTTTTTATTAAATCAGTAACGATATCTCTATAAGCTGGACTTTTCCTATTTCCAAGGAAATTTTGTACAACTGAACGAAAACTAAGCCATGCTGCTCTTTCAAATACATTCATGTGATTGGTGAAGTGAATATCCTTGAACATTTTCCTGATTTGGGGTCCATCAAACACTCCTTCTTTTATTTTAGCCTCTGAAAGTTTGGGAAATTTCGTTTGCAAATACTGGAAGCATTTACCGGTTTTATCAAGAGCTTTGACGAACTGCTTCATTAGACCAAGTTTAATGTGGAGAGGAGGTATTAGGATTTTTGATGGATCTACGAGGGAATGATGAATGATGTTACATGACCCGGGAGATAATGTCGTTCTTTCTGGCCATTTTTTTACCTTAAAATGTCTCTGTCGATCTCTACTATCCCATAAACATAAATAACAAGGGTACTTAGTGAATCCTGACTGTTGTCCCAGTAACATTGAAATGATTTTCTTACTTCTGGGTCTTACTATGCTTACTAGATGTTTTCGGGTTCGGTGAATCCGAATCCAATATCCATATAGCTCCATAGGCTCAAGATTTAGCTGTAACCTCAATAAAAAACTCAAAACCCTCGGTCGAGGATGCTAATTGTCCAATCAAAGTAACCTAAGGTATACAGTGCACTAAAATCTGTAATGACCTTGTTTTCGATTCATATTAAGATCGAAATGTAGATGTAGTGTTTCTTCGTGTGTTTGCAATCCAGGGCACCTCCACGTGGTTGACGGTGGGCAACGGAGTAATTCCGCGATCCGGCAGAGACCCTGGATAACGGCGTCTGAGCCGTCATGGCAAACACACGAAGTAGAACTACGATGCAGGGATTCGGTAACCCAGTATCGGCGGCTGGTCAGGGTGGGAAAGCGGGCCCGCAGGCGTCGTCATCATACGACCGCAGCTCTGCAATGGTTGGTGACTTGGCTGTTGCAGAGTATGAAGTGACAAGAAAAAAAGGAAACAGATCGTCTGAAAGACATTTTTGTGAAAACAATCGAAATTGTTTTTGTTACATATGCAGTAAATTTGAAATTATTTCCATGCGAAAAGAAATAGATGACGATATAAGGCAATCATATGAAGAAGTATTTGGTCTGCCTATTGCTCAACATATTAACTGGGTTCCAACTATAATATGTAATTCTTGCAGGGTAATGTTGAACAGGTGGAAAAGAGATAAAAATACAGATTTCATAAAGTTCATCATTCCGGCAGAATGGAATCAACCTTATGATAAAAGTGATTGCTATTTCTGCTTGAATGAAGTAAAAGGATTCACTTCAAAGACCAAAAAGAAAATCATTTATAATACCGTCAGCTCTGTGACTTTTCCTGTATTAGTGGACGCAAATAAACAAACAGTGAAGAAGACATCCATAGATGTAGAAATGATGGAAACGGAGGATGTATGTGATGAAAAAAACAGTCAGACAGAAGATGACAGTGGAAGCGACAGTGATTACTCATCTACAAAGAAAAATGTAGCCCCGAAATTAATCACACAACCAGAATTAAGTGACCTTATCCGCGACTTAGGTCTGCCAAAAGATGGTGCAGAATACTTGGCTTCTTTCTTGAAGGAGAAAAACCTTTTGACGTCTGATACCAAAGTTTCTTTATATCGAAATCGAGACTATTCTTTTCGCCAATTTTTTGTGACAGAAGATGATATCGTATTTTGTAATAATGTAGAAGGACTGATTAATGAATTAAAACCAAATAGTTACAGAGCAGAAAACTGGAGACTTTTCATAGATTCCTCCAAGAGAAGTCTGAAGGCGGTACTACTCCACAATACTAATATTTACGCTCCAGTCCCTATTGCTCATTCAACTGTTATGCAGGAAAAGTATAACAATATGCAGGTCCTTCTAGAAAAAATAAATTACGAGGGTCATCGATGGCAAATATGTGGAGATCTGAAAATCATTTCAATGTTACTGGGACAACAGTCAGGATTCACTAAGTACCCTTGTTATTTATGTTTATGGGATAGTAGAGATCGACAGAGACATTTTAAGGTAAAAAAATGGCCAGAAAGAACGACATTATCTCCCGGGTCATGTAACATCATTCATCATTCCCTCGTAGATCCATCAAAAATCCTAATACCTCCTCTCCACATTAAACTTGGTCTAATGAAGCAGTTCGTCAAAGCTCTTGATAAAACCGGTAAATGCTTCCAGTATTTGCAAACGAAATTTCCCAAACTTTCAGAGGCTAAAATAAAAGAAGGAGTGTTTGATGGACCCCAAATCAGGA